>VMDO01014772.1:0-53463 GCA_007922755.1 Pedetes capensis | reverse complement strand
ACAGATCTGTCCTAGAAGAGGTACAACCAGAGTGCTCCTTGGAAGCAAAAATGGCCAAACTGCGTCTTACATATTTCGGACATGTAGTCAGGAGAGAACAATCCCTGGAGAAGGACATCATGTTTGGAAGAGTGGCAGGTCAGTGGAAAAGAGGAAAACCCTCCACCAGATGGATTAACACAGTGTCTGCAACAATGGGTTTAAACATAAATAAGATGGTTTGCCTGGCACAGAATCGGCAAGTGTTTAGATCTGCTGTACATAGGGTGGCTATGAGTCGGACTCGACTCAACGGCACCTAACAACAACAAAGGAAGTTAACTCATGCATCTTTCAGGTAAATTACTGTTTTACACCCTCCAATGCTAGGTAGCCACTGACCTATTTCTGTCTTTATAGATCAGTCTTCTATATTGATGAATGTAGTGTAAATATGTGTTCTGTAGTTTATGCTTTATTTCATTTAGCATATTTTTTGGAGATTCATCTGTTATGTATACCAATAGTCTATTGCTTTTTATTCAGTATTTTTCCTTCTCATATGGGTATACAACAATTTGTTTATCCATTTTCCTACAAATGGATAGTTGGACTATTTCCAATTTTTGCTTATTATGAATGAAGTGGTTATTTATGTACAGAGCTTTTTGTGAACATATATGTTAATTTCTCTTGGTATATGTATAGGAATGTAATGGTATGTTGTAGAGTAGGTAAACATTCACATTTACCAGAGTGCTAAATTGTCTTCAAAATAACACCTACCAGAAAGCTATGAGAGTGGCCCACACCTTTGATAACACTTAATAGAGTCAGTTTTAATGGTTAGCCTTTTGAGGGGTGGGTAAAAGTATTTCTTTGTGGATTTTGCTTTGCATTTCCTTGACGACTAATGATGTTGAGCACTTTCTCATATGCTAATTGAACATTTGAATATTTTCTTTTTTGAAGTGTCCAATCATGTCTTTAACCAAATTTTTCTTGGGTTATTTGTATTTTTAGTATTTCATTTCCCTTTGAAGAGTTTGAATGATTAATATGCACTAGTCAAGAGCTAATTAGATGCACAGATTGCTATAGGCTTTCAAACTTAATATCTTACTTAGTGCAACCAAATGTTGAGGTCAATATGTTCCTTCCATTTTACAGAATAGGAAACTGAGGTTCGGACACATTGAAGAACTCTGTTAAGGCTGACGCTTCCACCTTGGGGCATAAGGCCTTTGTATTTATTTTCACCTGAGAAAATGTTGGAGGAAAGACATTGCCAGAGAAGATTCTGTAGCTTTGAAATTGGTCCTGCCTTTTTAAAAAAATGTTTTTGAAAATAAGCTTTTATTTTATTACAGTTACATATTTATAGAAGAGTTGCCAAGATCCAACAGACTGTCTCATTAGCACACTGGTCCTGTTTCACTTATTTATCCAGGTTTGTTGAGGTTTAATTAATACACCATACAACTCAATACAGGGTGCAGTTCAGTGGTTTTTAGTATATTCACATGTGTGATGTTCAACTGTCACCACTGTTCATTTTATTACATCTCTAGCACCTCAGAAAGGAACTCCGTACCCTTTAGTTGTCACCTGCCCACCCCTGTATAACAACTGCTCTCGGTCCTAAGCAATGACTGATCTTCTGTCACAATAGAGTAACTTGTCCTGGATGTTTGTATAATTTGAGTCATATAATATGCAGTTTCTGGTGACTGGCTTCTTTCAATCCTGGTTGTTTTTAACCCTTGTGACAAAAGACTTCTTACAACCAATAGCCAAGACCTGTGTTCTATTCCTGGGCATTGTCCTCTCCATTTCCATGCTTCCTTCAGTTGGGTGTGGCATGTGACTGAGCTTTGGCCAAAGGGATCTGGGCAGAAGTGTTGGATGTGCCTTTTCTAGGCCTGGCTTTTGGTGGGGGTGGAGGGGCATGTGTGATGATCATGTTTAATTTTTTGTGTATATTCCTGGTGCCCAGTGTCCTATCTCGATACACGTATAGGAGGTGGGATGGCCGAATCAGGGTAATTGGTATATCCATCACCTCAAACGTGGTTCATTTCTAGGTCTGCCCCTGCAAACGTACCCCAGCTGAGTGTCCTGGCACCCATCCTTACTCTTTTTTCTCATATTTGGCCTGAGCAAGAAGCACTCAGAGACCCAGGGGAAATGAAAGCACAGGGCCCTAAGCAAGGGGCAGAGCCCTTTTCTGACTCCCACCAGGCTGGGCCTTGGACTGTAAAGAAATGTTTGTTGTATTAAATTAGCCCCTAAGACTTAGAGCTGTTGACTCCGGCAGGTGATCTTCTTTACCTTTGCTGCTAAAATGCTGAGCAGGCCGTCACTGTGAGTACTTCTCACGGTCACGAGCTCTTCTTTAACACGTGTCTCGGGCAGCCCCTCACCTGGGCCTCCCAGTGGAGACCACTTCTCTCAGAGGCTGCCTGCTGTGGGTGCCAGCGCACAGCTTGTTACATCCAGGCAGTCTTAAAACACATCTTTCCTAATTGTTTATGTCTTATTTTGATGAAAAAGTTAGAGAAGATGTTCTTACAGGGTAAATCACATATATCCCCAAACATTTATCAACATCCTCAGAACAAATTCTTCCAGCTTAGTATTTATTTCGCTGTCTTTGCTCTGTAATCTCTCAGCGCTCAGGAGGCTCCATCAGAAACGTAAGGAACAGTGCTATGTACATTGCAGGGCATTTTGTGAATTACAAAAATCTGTTCAGTTCTAAAGATCAAAACTTCTACCCATCTGGGATGTATAAATCCTATCCATAGAATTTATGAGGGGGTTATCTTGAATTATGTGTCGGGTGTTGGGTTTGGCACATAATAAATATAAATGATCCTCATAGGACAGTAGATTAACATCCAGTGGGAAAACAGTCCGGCATCTGAGGAATTTAAATGAGAAGATGCCCTACTCTTCGAGAGGAAAGAACTCCCGAACCTACAGGAGACAGAACTAGGACCCTAGTGTTTAAGCCCCTTACTGACTCTTCCTCAAAGGAGAAGAAGTGACTTATCTGTACAGGAATTCAAAAAAGAGCTGGGCACGTTTGGTTGCCTTCTCTGAGTCTGCTCTTTTATAGATCTTTCCACCCCAAGAAGGCACGCTTGCTGTGCTAGGCCAGCTGCACCAGGACTTGTCTGTCCAGCTCTGAAGGGAGGTGTCAGGAAGCCAACTGAGACTGGTTGGCTAAGCCACAGACTCCAAAACCGCTTTGATTAGTAATGAAGTTCACTTGTTCACCTTCATGTACATGACCTGCTACCTTTTACCTGATCCTGAACTTGGAGTTTGTTCAGGGGTGGCTGGAGGGCGAGGACAAGCCTGCATGAAAGATAAAATCAGCTGCAAATGGCATATAAATATGTGGATGGGATATGAGAGAGGCTGCAGTTGCGTCAGGAGTTCGAAGACATAAGATGCTGCTGAAAACTTGAATATTTATGAAGATCAACTGTGGCCCTTTGGATGCTTGCAGCTCTTGAACATGTGTTAGTTTAGAAACATGGAGACAAAAAAAGATAGAAAGCCCCAAACCCCCTCAGTTAACGCCAGCCTGTGTGGTTTCAGTTTCCTAGAAGTTTTTCCTGGTCTCTTCCATCTTCTTTCCCTTCGGGTGTAATTTCTACATGGAATATAAGGAATATTGTGGGTAAATATTCAGAGGTAATATAAGAATTTTGGGTTGGTTCCTAATTCCGTGTTTATAATTAACATTTTGTTTGAAATTTCCATAGCATGTCAATGTCAAGGATGTCTGAACAGGAACAAAATAAGAGCTGCCATGATCTTCAGGCTTTGTCTTTATCTCTTTGTTGTACAGTTTTCTCTACATAACTTTTCCGCTCATTCTTGCTCTGTAATTCATTCTTCAGAAGAGTAGGGAAATCACCAATGCCAGGACATATAAGCAAACATGGCTTGGAATACAGTGAGTAGTGCGAGCAAACACTGGACAGGTGCACGCGAGGGCAGGGAGGGGGCCGAGGGTCCTTGCTCTTCAGATGAACATCACCGTCTGCTTCACCAGCACCCAAGCGGCTTTCTGGGTGTGCCCGCCATGCTTGGTTCTAACCTCTAAGGAGCAGCCCAGTGTTGGCCAACAACTGTTCAGCCAATCATATAGACCTTATTGTTGTTGTTGCTGCTGCTGTTGTTATTAGGTGCCTTCAAGTCAGGTCTGACTCATAGCGACCCTACGTGCAGTAGAAGGAAACCCTCTCCGACATTATGCCATGGCTGGCACTGTCAGTGCTTCTCTGGTATTCATAGGGTTTTCAGTGGCAGATTGTTTTGGGAGTGGGCTACTGGGTCCTTCTCCCAAGCCTACACCACCTGGTGTTCCCAGGTGGTCTCTCATCCAAGGACTAACCAAGTCCGACCCTGCTTGACTTCTGAGATCAGACAGGATTGTATGCCACAGTGGTATGGCTGCAGACCGTATAGGCCCGGATGTACCATTAAGAATCAACCACAAAGTAACCTAAAGTTACAACATGTGCTGCAGTATCTGCAAGGGCAATTCCCCAACGGTGTCACTGGAGAAGTATGCTTTCACTCTGGTCGGAGGTGGTGTGCTGGGGGATGTGGTCTTGCTGTCAGAAGTGGGCATCATGCAGGCTCTGTCCCCCTGTCAACCAGCCTGTGTTTTCTGTCTGGGTGGTCCCTCTTTCTTCTTGTCCCATGCTCTTGGATGGCACTGATCTTGAGCTCTTTTAGGGATAGAGTTTGAGGCAATGGGCTCAATATGGCTTTGTTATACTCCATGTTGTTGTTGTTAGGTGCTGTCGAGTTGGTGTCTGACGCATAGCGACCCTACATCCAACAGGTGAAACACTATTATCAGCGCTTTTCTGCTACTCAAAAGGTTTTCAATGACTGATTGTATTTTGGGAGTGGGTGCCTGGGTCCTTCTCCCAAGCTACAGCACCTGGTGTTCCCACGAAGTCTCCCATCCAAGGACTAACTAGGCCAACCCTGCTTAGCCTCTGAGATCTGACAGGATTGGACGCCACAGTTGTATGGCTCCATAGAAGCAAAAATTCTACCTTGTACACATCATCCAGTGTCTCCTAGTGTCTAGTTTCATAGAACTAAGAGACACTCATTAAATGCTTGGTATTTCAAAAGTACTTAGAGCATCTGTATGTCTTTGTAGTTGCTTATCTAATACCCTGTTCTTTTTCTTAGTAACAGAATCACGTTTTGATGGATGATCAATGTACCTGCCTCATGTATATATACAGACCCACCTCTCCCTGGAGCACCCAGCATGTTTTCAAGACTATTAAGAGCACAAACATTGTTAATATCAGTATTGATATTAATAGTAAGTGTTTCTCTGTGAGCACTCCTTCTGATACTTATCCTCTTCTAACTAAGCAAAGATGTCCATTATGGGGCAATTTGACTCCCTGATTGGAAGCTGTGGACTTTCCTTTGCTGATCATTGAAGGAGCCAGTGGCATCACCCTTATCCCAGCACTGGCTGTACCCAGCATTCCACATATGCCTGGAGGAAGCTACACCATGAGAGCAGCTACTTTCTCTGACTCCGGAAGACGTAGCCCCAGTCAGAATTGTTTCAAACAGTTCACACTGAACTTTCTGCTATCACAACACTCAGTGAACCCTACATAATCCTGTGACCAAGCCAGGCCAGAGTTGCAGCACTTTCCCCAGTGGCCCAGCAGAAGGGCGGTTATGAATGGTGCAAAGGAGACCATGTCATGATTGAACATGTCATGACCAAGCCTTCATTTGTGTGCGAGGGTTTGCCGTGAGTGGTGAAAACACCCCCTCTCTGGCTATCTAAGCAGAAGGTTGGCTTATTTAGTGAGACTGCTGGGAGATTCCATCCTGTGCTGCCCCCTGATATGGCAACATTAGGCCCAATAAAAGTCTCCTCTTGAGTGGCCTTTATAACCTACTTTTAGTAGTGTGGGCTGAACTAGTAACAGGAAGAAAGGAACAGCAGAGATAGCAGCATGGAGATTACAGCACTGGCAAGGGATGGCAGAGACAGCAGAGTGTCAGCAACAGAGATGACGGAGCAACCAGCATGCTGAGCTGCAGAGGCAGTGGAGCAGCTGGCTGCTTGACAGCTGAGAAAGAGGCAAGGCCACAAGACCAAGAGTTGGCAGCAGCAGGTCAGTGATAGTGCCCTGAAGGGTGGCACTGGTGACAGCATTCATCAAAATAAGGGGCAGCTGAATAGCTTGAAAGAATGACCTTGGTAGGAAGAAGAGGGAAGGCAGAAGAGAGAGAGGGCTGTAAAGAGCCAGAGAAGAGAAACTGCAGTCTCTCGTGACCAAAAGAGTTCCAGAGATCTGTCAAGTCCTTAGGACCAAAGGTCTCAGACACCGTAGGCTTGGGAGCTGTAAAACTGGCTGCTGTCTAGGGCTGAGGAATCCCAGCCTTTTCTGCCGGCATATGAGCTGCGGCATGTACAGGCTTAGGATCCTCGCCTCCTGGACCTACACAGGAGCTGTCACACTGGAGGGCACCACTTGCAGCTGCTTCTCCTGCCTGTCTGCTGTCCCTGCTTGCTGCTGTTGCTCAGGGTAGACCAAAGCCAAAGACCAGCACTTGAAGAGCTTCTCTCTCCTGCTCACAGTTTCTACCCAGGTAGAGCAAAAGGGTGCAGCGGCTGACAGGTGACACCACTTCCTCTCATGGACAGGAGTCCTCGTGATACAGCTCCAGCCAAAGAGGGGTCAACAGAAATAACAGAGTGGGCCTTCTGGGAGAGAAATTGTAAGGTAATTGTCTTTTTCAACATTTATTAAATTTTTTATTAGCTACTTTTTAGTTAGTGTATAAGTTAATGTTTCACTATGACACTTCCATATGTTCATATCATTGTACATTGCTTGTGTCCAACCCCCATTACCTTCTCATGTCCCCCTCCCTTCTCCTGCTGATCTCCTTCCTCCCCACAAACAGTCCCTCTTCTGCTTGCCTGTCTTGTGTGTATGTACACTTGTGTGTATGTATACAATATGTATAAATACGTATTTAAATCTACATTCTGCTTATGAGAGAAAACATGATATTTGGCTTTCTTTCCCCCATTACCCTTTTTTGGTCCCTCCCTTTCTCTTTAGTCCCTTTCTTCCTCCAAATAATAGTCTCTTTTCTACTTTCATCACACACACACACACACACACACACACACACACACACACTCTCTCTCTCTCTCTCTCTCTCTCTCTCTCTCACACACACACACACACACACACACACAAACGTGATATTTGTCTTTCTGGGTCTGGCTTATTTAATTTAAAATTATGATCTCTAGTTCCATCCATTTTCATGCCATAATTTTGTTCTTCCTAATGGTTGAGTAAAATTCCATTGTGTATATATTGTTTATTCATCTGTTAATGGACATCTAGGTTGAGTCCACATTTTGGCAATTGTAAATAATGCTGCAATAAACATGGGTGAGCAAGTATCTTTATGGTATTTAAGGCATGCACCCATTTAGTCTTGGCCCTTTATCTTCCTGCCTGGAAAGCCATTGTAATTGTTGGCATTCCTGCAGCCATCTTGGGACAAAGAAAACACTGTAAGTTTGAAAGCTGGATGCGAAGGATAGGACATTTCATTATGATAACATTGTAGAAATTTTATGCCAGCCATCATTTTTTCATCACTAGAGATTTCTAGTCACTGCTATTTGTTTTTGTTTATTTGTTTGTTTGTTACATTGCATCAAAACTCAATCCCTAACTAAGGAAACACTCAATTTGCAGATTATGTAGAGAGAAAACAGAAAAACTGAATGCCTGGCAAGAAGGCTTTTTTTGTGTGTGCAAAATAGTTTTGGTGTCATTCTAACTTTAAACATTAAGAATGAAGCATGTCTTATTTCTTTATCAAGAAATTAAGGAGGCTTAGCTTAAATAAAAGTCAGCATCTTTCAAGTTCAATTTAGTCCAGAAAAAGTTCCTATTCTTTGGCTTAGTGAATGATGATGTTAGTAGATGTTCTGTTGGGAACAGGGGCATATAGTTTAGTGCAAAGCATAGGGGTTGTGGGCATCTGGTAGATTTGGGTTTGAATGTAATTCTAAACCCATTGTAGTACCTTTCTCAGCCTCAGTTTTTAGCTCAATAAGATGAGGAAGGTCTCAGGTTAAAAAGGAAGGATATGAAAAATAGCATATCAAAGAGACCCAGTGAAGGACCTGGTACCCTGTGTGATCATTTCCCTACATTGTGTGTTGTTTTCATTCATTTATCTGACAGCTATTTATTGAACATTTACTATATGTCAGATCTGTGTTGGGTGTTCAGCGCTTTGACTCTCTGAATTGCCTCTAAATGGATTATGGCTTTGGGGCTGAGTGCTAGAAGGATTAATGCTTGATCCATTTAGTTCCCTGGCACTAACCAGTGAGAAGTGAGTTTCCGAGCATCATCACAAGGTTTCAGTTAAGAAACCAAATTGAAATCTTAGTGGCCTGATGAGGTTTGGTGATTTCCATCCAATACCAGATGTAAGGGCGAGTGATGAATCTGGCTGACACAGTCAGTGTTTTGAGACTAGAGTAAAACCTTGAAATTCCATCTGGAAAAAGCTGTGTTTCTCCAGGAAACAGACTGGATTTTGGTGCACACAGACCCTATAAACTGAAATGAAATGGGCCTCATTTCCTTGTGACTCCCACCCCATCCCTGGGTTCATATATCCTGTAGATGGGAGACCAAGTATTTGAAAATACTTAAAAGGATACAGAGCCCGCTTAGTACATTTTTCCTCAGTTGCCTCCCCATAAACTTGCTCAACTGTCTGGACTGTCAAATAGATAGCACATTTGAAGTTGCTCAGTATATACTATTTGCAAATCACAGCATGTAACAAATATTTAGAAAAAAAGAGTGTGAGTAGAGAGAGATGGAGAGTACAGATACTTTGCCTTGCATGAAATTAATTTACTTCTGGGTGCCATGGCACATGGCCTGTAATCCCTGAGACTCGGGAGGCTGAGACAAGAGGATTGTGAAGCTAAAGGCAGCCTGTGAAACTCAGAGAAACTTTGTCTTAAAAAAAAGGGGGGGGGGACCTGGGGTTGTGGCTTAGTGGTAGGATGCTTGCTTAGCATGTGCAAGGCCCTGGGTCCCCCTGACCCCCACTACTGAAAAAATAAAAGGAATTGGATTTACTCGTTTTCCTTCCTTTATTCATCAGCCTTTGGGCTTGCTAGGCATGGTGTCTCATGCCTGTTAATCCTAGCAACTTGGGAGGTGGAGGCAGGATGATTGCAAGGTCAGGCCAGAGGCAGCCTGCATAACTTAGTGAGACCCTGTCTCAAGATAAAAAATAAATAAAATAAAAAGGGGCCTGCATGTGCAATTCAGTGGTATAGCACTTGTGAAATATGTGCAAGGCTCCTAGGTTCAACCCCCAGCTACTACAAATAAAACTAAAAAAGACTCTAAGCTCAAGGGACTTGAAATTCCAAAGAGCCATTGTCATGGTAGCTCATATTTGCCGAACATTTTTAAGTGCTGGGACTTTCTGTGGTTTACTGCTATCTGAGTCTCTAGCTACCCTGATGTCTGATTCTACCAGATCTCAGAAGCTAAGCAGGGTCGGGCCTGGTCAATCCTTGGATGGGAGACCTCCTGGGAATACCAGGTGCTGTAGGCTTGAGATAAGGACCTGGAAGCCCACTCCTGAAATAATCAGCCATCAGAAACCCTATGAATAGTGGAGAAGCACTGACAATAGTGCTGAGCATGGCACAGTATAGGAGAATGTTTCATTGTGTTGTCCATAGGATCGCTATGAGTTAGACCTGACTGGATGACATCTGGCAATTGTTATCTGTAGTCCTCATCTGTAGTAGATGTCATTCATGAATATAACACTTGATGTTGGCATATGCTTCATTGCGAAGTATTAAACCATAGTAGAATGATAGTGTCATTGCCGTCCTGTAGACTTGAGTCTGGAATCTGACTGTACACCTCAAGCACATTTTAAAATGTTTCTCAACCATGGTTGATTTCCCATGTTCCCCCATTGTACAAATGGGTAAAATGAGTCTGAATGGACTGGGGCCACCTGCCCGAAGTTGCACAGCTGGCCCATGGAAGAGCAGGGGCGGGAGTCTAGTAGCCTCTGCTTTTTTACATACTACTGTGCTGCCCAGATGCCAGGGCCTGATGGGCCCCAGGGGGCTGCAAACACCCTCCTTTTCCATGTGAAAAAATGGGAGTCCAGGAGAGGAGAGCCGGCGGTTCCAGGCACAACTGGAGTCAGGACTCCAGCCCAGGTGAACCCCTGCAGGGAGGGCATGTGAGGGGTCCGCAGGGGAGAAGAGTAGCAGTTCCCCAGATTCCCTTCATATTTTCATTTTCTGGCTCCAGAGTGTAAGTCAGGATATTATCTGGGTTACATCCATCCTCTGTTTCCAATCTATCACATTTTTGCAAGATTTATGGATGTTTTCTCCTAGGCTGGAACAAATGCTGGTGGATTATCAGATTGCGTTTACATTTTTCTCTTATCTTAGGCAGCATCATTTTGGTCTCCAGTTCCTCCCTGTGTTCTGCCTGGATGAGCTTTGGCCATTCGCTCTTCTCACTGTCCCCAGCACTGTGTCCCCTCCCCTTCCCCTCACCTCTGCCTTTTGCTTTGTTACTAGGGGTCTGATTTGTGCCAGAATGGCGATTTGTGTAATTCTCATGTGGATTCCTGGTTAAGGCTGGAATCACCTCCTACATTCTTCTGCCTACAAGGTAGCAGCGTTTGGACCCTCTCCCTCCCTTCCCCGAAAAGACCTCATGCCTCCCCTGGCCCCAAGCCAGAGCGCATAGCCGGCCTTTGCTCTGTGAAAGGCAAATGTTTCCTTGTGAGCTTTTAGGAGTTTGGAGGAATACTTTCTTTAAATCCTTAATAACACAGAAAACATTTTTGCTCCGAGCCCCAGAACCTTAGTTTGTGGAATTTTCTTTTAAAAAGTAGAACAAAGAGTAGTTGCAACTGCCAGGTCCTTGGCTCTTGTTGTTTCCTTTTAGGCCCTAAATGGTAACCAGACCCGGACTCAAATTCCCTGGTCCCCATGGCTGCCCTCCCTTTCCCTTTTCCTCTTGAGGTTCATTATTTTCTCCAAATTAAAACGCTCTGGTTGGAATGAGGGAGTCTAAAGAGCCAGGGCAGCAGGGAGCTCCGGTCCTGCAGAGGGATTGCATCTCGGGTGGGCCTTCCTCGCCAGGCTCTGATATGATTAATCAGCCGAGAGGAGCCTGGCCCTTTAAAGCAGACTCTCGTTACCTGTGGCAGAGAGTTTTAAAAAATCATTTCTTAGGACGTTTGAGACTTACAGAGCTTTTGCCTGTTTCCAGATATGAAGCTGCTAGGGGTGCATTGTCCGCTTGTTCTGCAAGTATTGACTACGTGGCTGGTGAGCCTCGCTCTATGGGCAGGTTTCTGAGGGCTTCAGGTGAGCTTTGCCCTCTCGGATCTTCCAACAAAGCAGGGTGACAAACTGTAAGGGAGGACTGCCTGACTAAGAGACCCCTGCACACTCAGGGGCACGGGCGCGAGGAGCGGTCTCTCAGGTGTTCCCACGAGGCAAGTGTCCTGTAGCCTTTCTTCGAGAGAGCTCAGATGTGGAGGTTGACAGAGAGTTGGGAGCAGGCTTGGGTGTGCGTCTAATGGAGCCTGTTTTTATACCCCATAGAGGGAGTGGGCCATGCAGAGGCCAGGAGGGGAGTTAGCATGGCGTGAGGAGGGAGGAGCCTGCGTTTTTGAGTTTGAGAATGAGAATGGGCTCTGGGGTAGCTGGGGGCCAGTGACAGCCAGGATGAGAGACTGAGTCTGTATCCTTGGAACCAGTGATGGGCTCTCCATTGGCCGATGATAAGATGATTCAATTTGCATTTGGGGAAGGTCCCTCCTGTTTCAGGGCAGCCGATAGATTTTCAGAAGGTGGAAGTGGATTCATTCTGTCATTCACTCACTCATTTATTTAAGAAATGTTTCTAGGGCTCCATGCATAGGCCATGGCTGCCTCTCTGCAGAGGCGAGAGAATTCCTGTTTCCTTAGAACTCATAGTCCAGTGGGTGAAGACAGACACTAAGCAAGCACAGAGAGGAGAGAAATGACAAGAGTCCCTAGTGAAAGGGCCTTGGAAGAAAGTCAAGAGAGAGGAATCCAGTGGACATCATGGCAGTGGGGGACGACTTCTCTTTCCGGTCCTCCTGGGTGTCCTGAGACACCTCCCTGAGGAGGTGAGGGTTTCCTTCCTGGATGCAGTCTTTCTCCCTTTCTTTTGCATCTTGCCTGGAGCAGAGCTGCTCCCTTTAGGAGCCCTTCACGTACTGCTCCTTAGATGTGCCTACCCTGAATGGACCCTTGGGGCCCAAACATGTTTTCATTGGCCTCTGTGTAGTCCTGGATCATTGGCATTAGAAGGAGCTTTCAAGATGATCTGATTTAACGCCCGCATTGTATGGGCAGCAAAACAGAAGCCTAGAGAGGTGGTCATCTGTTGTTTGGGGCCTGCACAGTCAGCCTGTCCTCGCCTCTAGGCTGTCTCCTCCTAGGGCCAGAGCTTCCTGCCCCTTCCTGGCCCTTCCTTCCCCTTCGTGCCTCTTCCTGCCCTCTTCCTGTTTGGCCCTCACGCTGCGTTCTCTGAGCCCTTGTAGCCTGTTTTTTGGCCACCATTCTTCCCCGGCTATGTAGGAGACACCAAATACCTGCAGAAAATGATTAATCACCCCCCCCCCTCACCCTGGCATCTCCAATTGCAAGAAATCTTGGACAGCAACCAATTTAATTTAGACTCCAGAAACTGCCTCTTTTTTTTTTCAGCCTGTCTTATATTAATGATATTTTTTAAAATGCCCTAAAGCTCTGAAGCATATTTAAGACCATGAAATAGCATTATAAAGCTTTTGCCATTTACAGAGTTGCATGGAATGCACAGTTCAGATAGGGAAAACACACACACACACACACACAAAGAAGAAAAAAGCATTTTCTTTCTCCTTGCTTTCCTTAAGATTTAAAACTCAATAAGACATTTCTTGTTTAAGATTTATAAAAATATTTTTCCATAATTAAGTCTTATTGCCTAAGGTTTAATCTAGAACATAGTTGTCATGGTTGAGTTGAAAATTTGTTAGGAAATCATGGTATAACCTAAACTAAAATAGCACTTAACCAAGCTAGTTATAATTAAAGTTCCTTTTTACTTAATCTCGTAGGAGATTCTTGTTACCTCCCTTTTTCCCCTAATACATTGTTCTAAGAGAAAGATCCCAGTGTATCTGAAAACATCAAGGTATTGAAGAAAACATATAAGGTATTGAAGAATTAGGTAATAATTTTTATCCCAGTGGAAAAAAATCATTGAAGAATTTCTGATATAGCCAACTGTGAAGGGAGTTTCTTTTCTTTTTTGATTGAGATACGGGTTTTATGAGCTCCATTTTCAGATAAAAAAAAAAATGAAGCCCAGAAAAATTAAGCAAGTTGTTTAAATTCAAACAGCTAAGCTAAAGTCAGGCTGTCAAGTTCTGGGGAGACATTCTGTGTGACATTTCAGCTTAGAAGAGGGGAGCTCAATGAAGGGAAGTTTTCTTGGGAGCCTGCCATGGAACTTGGACATTCGTATTTGAGTATTCCTCTGGGTTTTTGGTTGCCTCAAGTTGGCTCTCGAGAGGCAAGAATGCACAGGAGATTCTAAGATCCCTGGGTCAGTTGAGGAAGAAAAAAAGGCAGATGTTCCTCAGAAGTGTCCTAGCACTTACTGTGCTGAGGTGCAGCTGGCTTCACAGCAGTGAGTGCAGAAAGCTTGGGGCACTGAAGACAATGCAGGTGACACAGTGCATGAATTACCTGTGGCTGCCATAGTAACTGAAATGGCTTAGAACAGAAATTTATTCTCTGACAGTTTTAGAGACCAGAAGTTCAAAGTCAGCTTTGCTGATCTGAAGGCAAGGTGTTGGCAGAACGTTGGTCCCTCAGAAAGCTCTAAAGGAAAATGCATTCCTTATACTTTGCAGCTGTGAGTGGCTGCTGGCATTCCTTGGTTTGTGGCCACATCATCAGCTTTACTTGCTTGGACCTGTTACCTTGTCCTTTTCTATCTGTGTCAAATTTCCCTTTGCTTCATTCTTATAAGGGTACTTGTGATTGAATTTGACCCCCCCAAGTAATCCAAGATAATCTCCCCACATGTGATCTTTAACTTAATCACCTCTGGAAGCAACTTATTTTTCTTATAAGATAACCTAGGTTTCAGGATTAGTTTCTGCTGTCTTTAGGACCATTCTTGAGCCTATCATACCAAGCCTGGATCCATCATGCTGGTGTAATATCCTCAGGGGAGAACAAAGGAATAGGTCATGGGTAGGAGGCCAGTGGAAGAGAGCTTCTTGCTCAGCAGACCTGGGGTGAAATGTCATTATCAGGGTCTAGCAGAACAAAAGACTGAGAAGAGCTTAAGCAATGCAGAACTCCAGAGTGACCACACTGGCACGATGACTGCTGAGTTTGTTTATGAGAGGAAGGAAAGCAGCCGTGTTGAGGAGCCTCGGGGGGTTCATATCCTGGAAGTTATGTAGAAATAGTTGGAGAGGAATGCCTTATACAGGAGTGTAAGATGATTTCTTCTTCAAACAGACTGCAAGGCATGAATGGTTAAGAAAATCTTTCCAGAGAGTGGAAACATGAAATGCCCTTCAAGTGCAGCCTCTTGGGGACAAAGGAGCACATCATGGTGAATTTCTCACTGGTTTTACCCCACAGAGACTGGTTGTTGAGGACACACAATGAAATTAGAATATCCGGCAGTGGTAAATATATATTGTGGTGGGGAAAGGTTTCCCCTCCTGAGCTCAGTCACAAGTTAGGAATGGAGGGGGATGAAGATGTCTTATTAGTGCAGATCACAAAGTCCTGTCTTCTTGTGCTTGCTCCAGATAAAAGAGTGCACTAAGACACTGCACCGGCAGCCAGGCAATATCTTATTTTGTAAATTGCAGAAGCACCTGCAGAAATGGGCATCGGGGAAACTTCTAGGTGGTCAGCCCCACAGTCTTCCAACATCTGAGCAGTGGCCAGGAGATTTTTCATGGAGACCCTCCAAAATGCAGGTTGTCAGTGCTCCCAAATTCCCTGTGGGCCTCAGTAGTTGTAGCGTAGGATGGGAAACACTTTTCTCCGACATGGCCATCTGCCATCTTTCTAAGGTCTGGGACTTCCTGAAGTCCTCTTTTCTGCTGATCCCTTCTTTCTCCCCTACCCATCATATACAATTCATACCATCAAGTAAGTTCAAGACATGGTGTTCAGGTAAAGATGTTTAGCCCAGCATCAGTTAGGCCACATAGCCTCCAAAGCTGCCAGTTTTAGAATAGAGGTGCACAAACACAGGTTGCATATCTGTTTGGTAATATTGCGGCTAGATGAATGTGTGGACTATAAGCAAAATAAGTTCAGCCTCCTCTCATGCATGCTGTCTCATCGTGCGATGCTTACTGCCATGTGAGGGGGCAGCAAGAAGGCCCTGGCCAGATGTGGTTCCTTAAGCTTGGGCTTCCCAGCCCCCAGAGCCAGTAAGTTTTGTTGTTTTAAATTAGCTAGCCTGTGGTATTCAGCCACAACGGCATGAAATGACTAAGACAATTCCTTTTTATTCTCCAAGTATCTCCAAGTATCAAATTACATGACACCCTCATTAAACAGAGCTCAGGAACCACTTGTCTGATAGGACCTCCAAAAGAGGTCCCGAAGTTGTCCTCACATTCAAGATGCAGTGTGTGAGAGCCGAGCTCGGGTTAGCAGAACAACTTTGCAGAAAAATAAATCCAAGTTTTGGTCATGCGTTTTCATGAAAGAGATTATCTGATTGGCTGCTTGTGCATAGGACCCGGCTGCCTCGCAGAATCCCAAAGGGTCCAGAGGTAAAAGGGACTGGGCACGAACCACATGTGGCACTCAGGTGTTGTTATGGTTTGGATCTAAATGTCCTCCAAGGGTCTTGTGTTCAAAAATTTGGTCCCCGGGTGGTGGCACTGATTGTGGAGATTATGGAACTTTTGGAGGTGGGATTCTAGCTTTGTGAAGGGGGCTCCCTGGGACACTTTGGAGAGTTTTACCTAAACCTGTGGCTCCAGTCACTCATTGCTTCCTGATCATGAAAATGTAAGATTGTTTGCCACAGGCCCTGCCATATGCCGCCACCACACCTGCCCCACCATCATTATAGATGGATCCTCTAACTGTTGTTAGGTGCTATGGAGTTGGGTCTGACTCATAGTGACCCTATGTACAACAGAATGAAACACTCCCCGACTCTGTGCTATGCCCAACACTATGTCAGTGCTTCTCTGCCATTCATAGGGTTTTCAGTGGCTGATCGTTTCAGGAGTGTGCTTCCAGGTCCTTTTCCCAAGCCTGCAGGACCCAGTATTCCCGGGCGGTCTCCATCCAAGGACTAACTAGGCCCTATGCTGCTTAGCTTCCTAGATCTGATAAGATTGGATGCCAGGGTGGTATGGCTGTAGGCAATCCCCTAACTATGAACCCCCAGGAAATATTTTCTTTCATAACTTTGCTTAGGTCAGGTTCTGTGCCCCAGCAATGATGAGCTGGCTTATACAGTATCATTATGAAGAGCAGGAGTAGGGAAGCTTAAACATCCATTAGATGTTCTGTTCTTTGAATGCTCTGTGTACCTACTCTGGTGATTGTTTCTTAATTATCTTAGCTTTGTCTTTAGGCTATTATGCTATTCAAGTCAAACCACTTGGTTCTGGCTCAGTTGCGACTCCTTCTCCCAGGACAGTAAGGTGTAGCTGGTCCTTGGCTCCCACATTCAGTTGGGTCATAATTTATTCCTGTCTTGGTCATAAGGAAGACTTGACTATTACAGGGAGCCATTGGCCAAATTACTGTTCTATATCCACTGATCCAGGTAAGGATATGTTGTAACACAATTTGCAATTAGCCCTTAGTTTTCTCCAGCTCGTGTGTGAGAAATTATATTTAAACAAGATAAATGTTTGCAGCCAAGTTGTTTAAATGCCCATTGCTGGTATATTTTTCTCTTGCTAAAACCTCATCCTGAATTTTGACATATGAGTTCCCTTGTTCCCTTGTTTGGCTTGAAAGTGAAGAAATAAGGTGACATTCCATCTTTAGCAGCTGTCCCCAAACTGCCACAGCCTGACAGAGGATGGGCTGGAGTTGTCTGGTTGCCACTCTTCCTGGTACACAGAGAAAAACCTAGGCTTATTGTTTCAGTTGGTTTTATAGCTGCTCCAGGCAGAGCCTGCATTTTTTTGTGGTAAGCTCAGTCCTCAGTATCCCCCCGGGTCTCACTAATCTTGGACGCGTTCATGTTTTATGGGGGTTGAGCTGTGTAGGTTTGATGCCGCCATTTGTTTTTTCTTGCATTAAAATAATTCTGCTTTTCCTTTTCAGCAACCTTGTGTTTCAGCAACTTGAGCCTGGTCAATAAACGGGGAGAGGAGAAACCTCACCCGATGCCTATCACGTCAGAGAGATGTGATGTCGCCAAAGCTGAAGAGCTTTTGCCTTGCTTGAGTCTGTACCTCTACCATTTTCCTTCCATCCAGTCAGACAGCCCACAGCACCCCTGGGGAATGGTTTTCCAGGAGAGCACGTGTTGTTGGCAATATTGGAGTGAACTGTTACTTGTGTAAAGGTGAGTCTTTCAACAGATGGCCGGCTTTATTCCTATTTCACATAGTTTCCAGTGTCTGCCAGTATTTGTAAGATGTTCTGCACATGCCTGCCAATTTCTGTGTTTCACTCAGAATAGAAGAAGTGTGGGTAGATATTAAAAGATGATTCCTTTTTTTTTTTTTTTTTTGTGGTACTGAGAGTTGAACCCAGGGCCCCGTGCTTACATGCTCTACAAGTGCTGTACCACTGAGCTGCACCCCCAGCCCATTTATTTTTCACTTTTTTTGAGACAAGGTCTTGCTAAATTACGCAGACAGCCTCTGGTCTAAAACTTGTGATCCTCCTGCCTCTGCCTCCTGAGTCGCTGGGATTACAGGTGTGCACCACTGCACCTGCCTTAAAAGAAAAATTCTTTTACAGTGTTTCCTTTGCTCATGCCCTCTCCTCTGGGATAGGAATGCCTAAAAAGAAAAAGTAGACAGGTAGCTGTATGGTTTGGTTCAGGGGAGCAGGACAGTTGTCCTGAATTAAACCTTTCTGTCCGATTGGCCTGCTGGGGCACTGAAGTCCCAGTTTTTACACCACAGTCTCCTCATGGTGGCATGTGGGTTTCTAGGAGTCAGAGTTAAGCAGCCCACAGAAGGTCCTCGGACAGTTCCTACTTTTAAGTGTACCTTCCTCTCCTCCAGGTCCAGGATGGGTCTCTGAGAATAGGGACAACTGGGTGAAGTCACTGAAGGCCTCTGGCCAAATGCTGGTCAGGTTATGGGGACAGAGGTCAGCAGTCCATGGTGCTGCCATTGGCCAGATGGCCTTCCTGGGAATGGATGAGCCTCACCCCGTCAGGAGGCCATAGAGAGCCAGACAACACAGGGAAGAGGGATGGGGCTGAGGAGGCCCCGGACCTCCACCCCTGAACTTTCCTTGGTGCTGTCCCGAGGGAACATGGACAGTGTGTTGACAACCTGCACCTGAAAATCCACAAGGAACTATGCTTATTGTTTAAGTTAGTTTCAATTTGCCCTATTGTTGTTGTTGTTAGGTGCCGTTGAGTCGAGTCCAACTCATAGCGACCCTATGTACAGCAGATCGAAACACTTGCCGATTCTGTGCCAGGCAAACCATCTTATTTATGTTTAAGCCCATTGTTGCAGACACTGTTTTCAATCCATCTGGTGGAGGGTTTTCCTCTTTTGCGTTGACCTGCCACTCTCCCAAACATGATGTCCTTCTCCAAGGATTGATCTCTCCTGACTACATGTCCGAAATATGTAAGACGCAGTCTGGCCATTCTTGCTTCCAAGGAGCACTCTGGTTGCACTTCTTCTAGGACAGATTTGTTGGTTCTTTTGTCAGTCCATGGTATATTCATTCAATAGATGTCTCCAGCACCACAATTCAAAAGCATCAATTCTTTTTCTGTCTCCCTTGTCAGTTTGCTGCACTGCGGGGGCTTGTGTGTTGCGATGAGGCTGAAAGCTATGCCACTGGTACCTCAGATATGAGCAAGGTTACCCATGGTGGACAAGTTTCAGCTGAGCTTCCAGATTAAGACAGACTAGGGAGGAGGCACCGGCGAACCACTCCTGAAACAACTAGCCATTGAAAACCCTATGAATATGCCCTATTGGGTAAAGGGTAAATAGGGTAAAGGCCCTATTACTCTGTAATTTCCTCATTTCAATGGCACAGTTTGGTGGTTTCTCTGTAGTCACGTGCTTCAGCCAGCTGCTAGGATTTTGGTCACCTTTGCCCCCTGCCGTCTCTCTCTGGAATGTTCTTACCTTGAGTATTGGCTTCCTCCCATCTCCTGGTTCTGGTTGCTCTGCATGTCACATCCAAGTTGCTTAGCCCTGTCCCCTTGCCACCAGTGCCCTCCCTGCTGATGGTCCCCTGTCTCCCACCAGCCTGTCTTTCCCACCCTCTTGCCCGCTGACATTTCACTTGCTTCCTGTCTCTGGGTCTGAGCTCCTTGGAGGCAGAGTATTGCCTGTCCCTGTTGTTTTCTTGGTTTGGGGCTCAGGTTTGCACTAGGGAATGGAAGGAGGAGCTGAGGTGGCCAGCTGGCCTCTGCACCTGCCATTGGAGGAGGGGAGTGCCCAGAGCCAGTTACCAGGTGGGGCTGACTCACCCCGACTGCTTACTGGGTACACTGCCTCCCCAGTGGTAACTCACCTAGGACCCATTTTCTGCCGTAGTCACGTGCTCGCAGAGGCGAAGTTCAAGAAAGTTTGGCTCAGTGCTGGG
Source organism: Pedetes capensis (assembly GCA_007922755.1). Lineage (NCBI taxonomy): Eukaryota > Metazoa > Chordata > Mammalia > Rodentia > Pedetidae > Pedetes > Pedetes capensis. The sequence continues at coordinate 33,521 of VMDO01014772.1, read as the reverse complement.
AACTTGAGTTCTAAGGGTCTGTGTGACCCATAGAAATTACTTGCCCTCTCTGAACCGTGGAAAATGAGGGCATTGGCCTTCTGGCTCCTTGTAGTTCTGCTGCTCTGGAATGCTGATGGGCGTCTCTGATTGGGTGCCAGGAGCACCGTGTCCGTAGGCAACCTCAGCTCTCAAGCTCCCTTCGCCACATACACTGCGTGTTTTCTTCCTTTCTCTCCATGCCTACCATGCCCTCTTATAAGGACGGAATTTTCTAAGGCCTGGGGTCTTAGACTTATGTGCAAGAAGAAAGGACAAAATAAAAGTTGTGCTTTGAGTGTGCTATTTGATCCAGAGCTAAATTTGAGTAAAAGCTTTGTCTGTGAGTTTACAAACATGCAATTAAGGCCCTTACAGTTATCTAAATCCACTTTCTTGCCTTATAATTTTATGGTTAGAAGCATTACAGTTGTTTTTAGATTTTCATTATAACTGCAGTAGCCACAGACGGAACCAAATAGTGTTTGTTTATTTGTGTAACAAATTATGCCCCTCATCGAGCTTTACTGTGTAATTTGCATTTCGTGTGCATTTTGCACAAAAGTATAGGTTGCTCTGAGGGTCTTCTCTTCCTTTCTTCTGTCTTCTTCCCAAAGCAGCACTGGCAATAGAGAATTGGGGGTAAACCATGGATGTGGGGGCCCAGTTTATGGGTGTGCTCCCCACGTGTCTTTGGATAGGCCAAGTAGCCTGACTTCAGATTCTAGTTTCCATCTTCATGGCTGGGGAAGTTTGGGGAAGTCAGCTTACATCACCGATTTTTTTTTCTCCAGACGGTGAGCTCTTGGGTTTGATTACCTTTTAAAGAGCAGTGTTCCATCACTTATAGACAGAGCGTCAACAAGGTTGGAGTAACTGAAAGTATTAGGAACCTTAGTGTCACCTGAAGACCAAGTAGAAATGACAGTCATTTGTAGTAGCATAGGCAACTTCTTAGCTGTCAGAAGTTCTGTAATTATTCCACACTGCCTCTCTGTTTTTTTAGTTTGTTATTTTTTATTTTGGTAAAATACATATAACATAAAACTTGCCATCCTCACCATTTTTAAATACATTCATCTTGTTGTGCAACCATCTCCCTCATCCATCTACAGAGTTCTGCTCATCTTGTGAAACTGAAAGGCTGAGCTCACACAGCAACAGCTCCCCCATGCCCATTCCCGCAAGCCCCCAGTACCCGAGTTGGACATTGTACCTCTGAGGTGCGGACTCTTTTAGGTGCCTCATACAAGTCCAGACGCACAGTCCTAGTTTTTCTGACTGGCTCAATGCTCTCACAGTTCATGTCACAGCAGGCATCAGAATTTCCTTTGTGTTTAAAGCTGAGTAATATTCCCTTGTGTGTATGGACCACGTTTTCCTTATTCACTCCTCTGCTGATGGACACGTGTGTTGCTTCCATCCCTTAGCTCTTATGAATGGTGCTGCTGTGTACACGAGTCTACAAACATCTTTCTGAGACTCTGTTTTCAATTCTTTTGAGTAATTCCACGGAAGTGTAATTGATGCATTACATGGTAATTAAATTTCTAATTATTTGAGGACTAGCCATACTGTTTTCCACGGTGACTGTCCTATTTTACATTCCTATCAATAGTGTACAAGGGTTTCAGTTTCTCCATATTCTCCCCAACTTCTTTTTTAAAAAATAATTGCCATCCTAATTGTATATATTGTATATATTGGTGATATATTGTTATAGTTTTGATTCTCATTTTGCCAATAGTTAGTACTGATAAGCATCTTTTCAGAGGCTTATTGGCCATTTGTATATATTCTTTGAAGAAATGTCTATTCAAGCCCTTTGCTTATTTTTTGTAGTCGAGTTTTAGGATTTCTTTATGTATTCTGGATATTGGTCTCTTATCAGATATATGATTTACAAAATTTTCTTTCATTCTTTAACTGAGCTTTTTTCATGCACAGTTCTTTCCAGCCTCAAATCACATTCAAAACACACTTTTAATAAATTACAGATATTTTGTGTACAATCAGAATAATAGTTCTGTGAGTTGCACTGAGTGGACACAAGACAGTGTCTGAATTTCAATCACTAGTTGTGAAATATTGTCTAACTATGTACTAACGGTGGATAGAATGATAGTGAGAGCTGTCTTTCACCTCCATTGAACATTTCTTCTCAGATAACTTTCTTTTATGTGCATATAAAGAAATTAGGTCTCAATTAATAGAGATGACTTTTTTCCCATATGTCCATTTGAGATACTGTCCATGGGCAAAACCTGCTGTCAATCTGGCTGGTCATATAGCATTCAGGTATCAAAATCTGGAAATATCACGATGAGGGGGCATCCTGTTGTGTTAGGCGTTTCTGGTCCTTCTCAGCAATCAACAAATTTTCTTTGAGATCTATTGCCTGTGGGCCTCTAGTAACTTTGTCTGCTGATGATTTCATCCATGTTGCTGTCGTTAGGTGCCACTGAATTGGTGTCCTACTCAGAGCGACCCTATGAACAACAGGCGAAACAGTATTATTAGTGCTTCTCTACTATTCAATGGCTGATTGTTTTTTGGGAGTGAGTTGCCGGGTCCTTCTCCCACGCCTACAGCACCTGGTGTTCCCAGGTCGTCTCCCATCCAAGGACTAACCAGGCCCAACCCTGCTTAGCTTCTGAGATCTGACAGGATCAGATGCCACAGGTGGTAGGGCTGCAGGTAATTTTGTCCATAGATGTTACTTTTTTTTGGTTTCAAAGAACCACCTGTGGCAAGTATGTTTAGGAAGTGGTAAAGCTGAGTTGGTCAAAAAGGAATTGAAAATATGTAATATATTTAAGCAATTTGAATTATTTAAGAATTTGGGTGGAGTAGTGTTTTAGTTCAAAACAACGTAGGCATTCTAGGTAAATCTTTGGATTCCTGTGGATATTAAATAATCATAAACAATACAGCTAAAGAATAATGTAAAGACCTACATCAAAGTATTGCTTTCTGGCTCATACAACACGTTTTGAAAAAATCAGACCCTGAGAAGTCTTGTCTCCACTGTCATCCACATGACTGACCCTCACCATGGCTTCTTCTTTTGTTCTCTCTACTTTGTAGCTTCGAAATTAGAGTTGAGTCTCTTGTGACTGGATAGGCAGAACTATTTGCAGTTTTTAACAGAAAAATATTAGTTCCTTTATGTTTCTGTTAAAAGTTAATTTAATTAAGGATTCCTTCCTGCTGGGTGCCATGGCTCACACCTGTAATCCCAGCCACTTGGGAAATGAAGGCAGAAGGCTCACAGGTTCAAGGCCAGAGGCAGCCTACATAACTTAGTGAGGCCCCATCTCAAGATAAAAAAAAAAAAAAAATGGACTGGGAAGCCGGGGGCAGTGGTACATGCCTGTAATCCCAGCGGCTCGGGAGGCATAGGCCGGAGGATCCCAAGTTTGAGACCAGAGGCAGTCTGCATAATTTGATGGGACCGTCTCAAAAAAGTAAAAAAAAAAAAAAAAAAAAAATGGGCTGAGGGTACAGCTCAGTGGTCTAGCACTTGCAAAGCATGCAAGTGCAGGGACCTGGGCTCAACCCCCAGTGCCGCAAAAAAAATAATAATAAAAAAATAAAAAAATAAAAGGACTGGGAACAGCCCCATAGTAGAGCATTTGGAAAGTATGTATGAGGCCCTGGATTCAATTCCCAAGTACCTCAAAAAAAAAAAAAAAAAAATCCTTCCTTCCTTTTCTCCTTTCCTTCTTTCATTTCTTCCTCTCTTTTTTTTTATGTGTGCGTGTGTGCATGTATGTGTGCTTTTGCTATATGCCTGGCACTTTTTAATGCTGACTATACAGGAGTAAATAAGGCAGCCATTGCCTTGGCCTTGCAGGTTGCAGGGTAACCCACTGTCTTGAGTGCTCTGGAATTAGGGCTTTCTATTCAAACATCAGATCTGGGATGCTAAGCAGGGTCTTGCCTGGTTAGTACTTGGATGGGAGATCACCTGGGAACACTAGGTGCTGCAGGCTTGGGAGACGGACCTGGCAACCCACTCCCAAAAATCAATCTGCCATTGAAAACCCTGTGAACAGCAGAGAAGCACTGACAATAGTGTTTCACCTGTTGTACGCAGGGTCCCTATGAGTCAGACACTGACTCGATGGCACCTAATAACGACGACAACAACAGCTAAAACTGGGGGAGTCCTTACAAACTGTGATGACTTGGTCACTGTCAGTGGGAGATACCAGGCATAAATGAGTTCTTACAAATGTGGTTGTTGTTGTTAGGTGCTGTCAAGTCGTGTTCAACTCATAGCGACCCTCATAGGGTTTTCAATGGCAGATTATTTCAGGATTGCCTTGGGAGTTGGTTGCCATGTCCTTCTCCCATTTTTGCGGTGCTGGGAATCGAACTCGGGACCTCAGAGACTGCAGAGCAGCACTCTACCAACTGAGCTAAATCCCAGCTTACAAATGTGGAAAAGGGGTAATTTCTGATCGTGAACAGTATTTTGTAGGAAATCCTCAGGATGATGCAATAGAGGGTGTTGTGGGGTGGTGGTAATGATCTGAGGAGGACTCAGGAGGGAGCACATTTAGGTTCCATCAGGGATGGATAAGGAGGGCAGAGACATGGTCAGCTGGGGACCAACAAGTTCTGGGCTCCTGAGAAGGAACAGGTCTTGGCCTGTTTGAGAAGCAGAAGGGTAACCGGAACGTCCCCAGTAACAGCACAGAGTGCTCGGGAGGGAGGGAGTGGCAAGGGCGTCGAGGACCTCAGCCAGCAGCTGGGGCATAACAAGGCCGCTGGGGGGATAGCTTGCACTTTGCTGCTTCATCACATCCAGCTCCTTGCTCATCCACTTTACAGATCAGGGTCCTGGGGCATAGAGACTTCAGTAAGGAACGGATCTGAAGTTACACAGCTCACAGGTGGTGGAACTCAGCCTCAAACCCTGGCAGGAAGACAGGCATCATGTCTGTTATCCCAGGGCCACAGGAGGCCCAGGCAGGAGGATTGTGAGACGGAGGCCAGAGGCAGCTTGGGCAACTTAGAGAGACCCTGTCTCAAAGTAAAAAATAAAAAAGGATGAGGTGAATTCAGTGGTAGATCTCTTGCCTGAGGCCCTGGGTTCAACTCCCAGTGCTCAAACAAACCAATGGGATTGTGCAGAATCTGCCCTTGTCAACTGCGCTTAAGAGGGGAGCCCCTGGCCACAGTGAAAGTGCTTCTGTCCTTCCCAGCTACCCACCCTGCCACACACGGTCACTGGAGGCTGAGGACAGCCTCTGTCATTGGGCCATCCTCCCGCAAGCAGTGGCTGTTCTTGCTGAGCCAGTGTGGGACCCTGGAGGAGCCTCTGCAGATATTGTGGATTTGTCCCTGCGCTGAATGGGGGCAGCTGTGGGACGGCTTGGAAATGGTCACTCTGGGTAATCAGGTCACTTCACTGCAAAAACATTTTTGTTTCCACTTCCTTCCTTCCCTGGGTCTTATCCAGGGAACAGTGTCTCTGACCTCCTAAGCCACAAAGGCCAGAGATAATGGGGCACAGCAGGTCTTGTTGTCACAGGCTGGGGGAGTCTGTGGTTAGGAGGCGCGTGCTCACACAAGAAGAGCGTTCGAGTTGGCAGCCAGGGTGAACTTAGAGAATGTGCTTCGAGAAATGTGTCTGGGGAGTAGAGGAGAACCTGCCCAGCCTGCAGTCCCCTCTCATCTGAGCGCCGGCAAATGAGCACACGCTCTTAGATGGGCACAGGCGATGCGGGGCTTCCGGCCCTTCCGTCCTGTTGAGGGTCAGGGCAGTGCCGGCTGGGCTCCCGTGGATAGCTCTCCTGACGTGTGGACAGCAGGAGAGACGGAGGTGCTTCACGGTTTCTTTTGAGCCTGCCTGAGAATGAGAGGGACCTCTGTCCGTGGGTAAACAATGTCTTCTAAGGAATTAGAGCCAGAGGTGAAAAATAAACTCTATATGAAAAATTCAAAGACGGGAATTTCTATTCTGAAATTTAAAATTCACTGGTAAGACATTCAGTGGATTTTGTAGACTCCAAAATAATGGGCCATAACCCATATTTTTCAGGATCACTTCTTGTTCTTTGTCACATGCACATAGTAGTACTTTAAGATCTGCGAAGCAGGACAAATGTCCAGGAAGAACTTCGTATGGTTTGTCCTAAAATTTTCTCCCTATTGTTTGATTTTGACATTTAGATCTCTCTTCTGTGGTTCCTTGACTTTTACAAACCTACTGACTATAAGTCCTGCTTACTTTTAATGTGGCTCACATGCACTGATGTTCTGTGCTAATAATTAAAACACTACTACTGAATACTGAAGGCAGATTTTGTAAAGAGAGAGCAAGAAGAGAGGAGAGGTGCAGGCTTCAAGCAGGAAAGCTCCACTTCTTTCTTTGTTGCTCAACCTTCAGGCTAGAGGATTTTCCAAGTTACTGTGGCCAAGGACAAATCCCTGCATCTGAGGAAGGTGTAGGGTCTTGCTGTCTCCTTTGTGACATTTTCTTTCCTCCGTGTTCCCTCTGGACACTCAGGTTAGTGTCTCTTTTGGCCCTGGAGTGTTGGTGTGCAGCTGTGCAGAGCACTAATAGAAGCTGCCCTGTATTCTGCTTCTGTCTCTTATCAGCTGTGTGTCCTTAGGCAAGTTACTTGACCTCTCTGAGTCTGAGTGGTTTTACTTTTAAAAACAAGATGTAATACCAGCCTGATGTTGTTGTTAGGTGCTGTTGAATGGAGTCTCACTCATTGAGACCCTCCCTATGTTTTCAGTGGCTCATTGTTTTGGGATTGCTTTGGGGAGTGGATTGCCATATGCTTCTCCTGTTTTTGTGGTTCTGGGGACCGAACCCAGGTCTTCAGAGACTGTGGAGTGGCGCTCTACCAGTTGAGCTAAAACCCAGCCCACCAGCAGCCAGGGTTGTGGGAAGGATTGTAAATGCTGTATGTAGCCCACCTGCTGCGCATCCGTGTGTCGCCCATGACAGGCACTCACGTGTTTTCATTGTTAAAATATTAAATCTTGAATGTTGGTCCAAAGTCAGAAATAATGGCAGCCAGGCAGCAGGGCATTGTGTATGGGGCCTGGCAGGGCTTGTGGCTCCTCCCCTGCACTCTGTTGGCTCTGGTTGACTGTGCCCCTCTGTGAAGGAGAACATCCATTTCCCATGTATGTTCCGTGCGGGGAAAATCTTGAAGTAGGTCTCGGTGTCCCTGGTGAGGCGTGTTTGAGCTGAGCGAGGAAATGCGTTCCAGTTCTGTTCACTGGCTCAGCCTGGATGGGCCATCCAGGGCTCTGGTTCCGTAGAGCTAGTCTCCATCCTCATGCGCTTGCTGGTTTCAGAGGGGAGATCTAATAAGACAGTGTGTGTGTGTGTGTGTGTGTGTGTGTGTGTGTAAACACTTGGTCTGCTGTCATGATGGTATCAGTGACAATAATGACAAGTAGAGTTTAATTTTTCTTCCCAAGGTCCAGAGTTCTCCTGATATTGGCTTGCTGTCCCCCCAGAATCCTTTAAAATGCTTTTTCTTTTTTTGAAATGGGATCTTGCTATGTAGTCTAGGCTGGCCTTGAACTCATGGTCCTTCTGCCTCGGCCTCCCGAGTGCTGGGATTATAGGTGTGCACTACCACACTGGACTCCTTACAGTGTTTTCCTTAAACCTGGTAAATATTTAGGGTTTTTCAGCTTTCTCTTTCCCAGGCTCTGTCTCTGCTTTGCACATGCATGTGCACACCAACACACACCACACATGCACAAAGATGCCTGCACCTGCCTCCCTGCTCCACTGTCTTTCAGGTTTCGCTCCCTGTTAGTCATCCTAAAGAATAGCCTGATGATATTTGCCAGCTGCTGGTGGGTTAAGGTAACATAAGACTGCCAGGGGTAGACTACTGTGGAGAAAGGGTCAGCCAACTTTATCGTTACAGGGACAGTTAGCCAATATTTTAAGCTTTGTGGGCCCTTGGTCTTTGGTGCATTGACTCCACTTGCTTCTGTGACATGTGACAGGCAACCAGAGACAATAAATATGTAAATGAACGGGCACGGCTGTGATCCAACCAGACTTTATTTGTAAAAATGGGCAAGCTTGATTTGACCAGTTGGCCTATAATTTGTCAACCTCTGCCATAGTCCAAAGGACGATGACGGTGATAGCTGGCTCAGACTTGGTGGCAGGGGGCTAGGACAGTTACACAGCAGCTGAGGGTTTGGGTGCCCAAGCCTGTCTGTCCCACCTGGGAGGGATAGCTGGCCGCTTAGTCTGCTGTGGAGTCCTAGAGGCTGTGGGGCTGTTGGTTGGCTGGAGGGCGGAGGATGGAAATTTACCAGTGGGAGGAAGGCCTTCTCTGCCAAGGCCTGACCAGGAGCTGGGGGATTAAGCCTGTAGGCAGGGATTAAGCTGGAATCTCACATGTGCAGATCCGCAGGCACCAGGCCCTGGGCTGGGTCTGCTCAGCGCCTTCCTTTGGCTCAGAGAAGGCCCTCAGCATGCTGTGAGCACAAAAGGAGAGAGACGCAGGGGTGCCTGTGTTGCGCCGGCAGCCTTGGCTCTGTGTGTTCCCCGAGAGGGTGGGCCGCCAAGGGCGAGGAGCTGCGAGTGCTGCGTTCTCTGGAGGGCAGTGGAGCTGCCTGCTGTGGGCCTGGGGTGAGCCCTGCTCCCAGGCCTGCACTGGCAGACCTCATCCATTTAAGAGGGTGCTGTTGGTCCCCATGGTCCCCAGGAACCTCCTGGCTGTCAGGCATGCGGGAGGCTGTGCACTCAGCCCAGGTGCTGTGGAGTCCCCACCGTGGGCCCCTCTTCCTGTTTCTCCTGTGGACAGCTCGGGAGCCGGACATTGAGGCCAGTGCTTCAGAGCAGCCAAGTCAAGGGGAAGGGAAGGCTTGACTCTGAAGCTTCGGGCCTGTGTTCTCCCCATCATGAATGAGATGGCCACACAGGTGCTCTGTGATGCTGGGGTGATGGCGTCACAGGCACCAGTAATCGGTTTGAAACTGTGTCACAGAAGGAAAAGTTTCTTCTCGCTTTTTGTCCTGGAGAAACAAAGACACCTTTGCTTCCTTCCCTCAATCCAGTCTCATCAAATCACATAGAGTTCACTTGGGTTTACTTTCATGGAGGTTCTCTTTTTACACTCATGTATCAGTCAGCACAGGCTGATTTCTGTTGTGGTAACAAATGACTCCCAAAGTTACAAACACAATGTGGCTTTTTTTTTTCTTGTGGTACTGGGAGCTTTTAAATCAGTCTCACACGATTTACCAGCACTCTACCCCTGAGCCATAACCCCAGCCCACTTTTTACTTTTTATTGTGAGGCAGGGTCGCCCTAAGTTAGGCAGGCCTCTGGCCTCCAACTTGTGATCCTCCTGCCTCTACCTCCTGAGTTGCTGGGATTACAGGCGTGGGCCACCACACCCATCTTCACCAACACAATATTGTATTTCTCTATGACACATACCCATTTATAAGTTGCCATGTTTCTGGTTTTTAATCTCCTTATTCCAAGACTGACTGAGGTAGACAGAGCTACCTTTATCTTAGGGTTGGGAGACTGGGCAAATCTGTCCTGCCACCTGTTTTTGTAAATAAAGTTTTATTGAAACAGACATGATCATTCATTTACATGCTATTCATGACTGCACTTGCTCTATAAGAACAGGGTTAGGTAGTTGCAAAAGAGACTCTGTGGCCCATAGCACTGGGGAGCTTTACTTTCTGACTCTTGACAGGACAAGCTGACTGGTCCCCCTTTTGTCTCAAACATAGTGACAGAAGGAAAAGAGACAGAGGGTTAGAGGCTGGTTCATAAAACTGCTCAGAAGTGACACAGGGTCATTTCAGCTCACATTTCCTGAGCTAAAACAAGACATGTGGCCACTCTTGACATCCACAAAGAGGGGCATGGAGTGGATCTATCCCAGCATGATTTGTATTTTACTTGTATTTGTAGATGCACTATTGATTACCAACAACAGAGGAAGAGATTTAACTGAAACAGGAGAAAGCTTTACATAGAGCCACTGAGTAACTGTACCATTGATGGGCATTTTAGGTTTCCCAAAACCATTTCTTGTTTAGATAAAATATCTTACTTTGCCAATCTGGTAGGGAGGCGAAGTCAGGGCGGCTCTTCCTACCTGAGATGAAGATGTCTTGGTGCATGTTCTCCCAGCCCTCCCAGCAGCCAGGACACGGCCACCTGGCCTACGTGTGGTCAGTAAGCAGCACTCACCCAGCACTTTAGACTTGAGGAGCAACATGCCAGCAAAGGCTCATTTCAAGTTACTCACCATGACTTCAGAGAAATACCCAGAGCCGTGGGCCACAGCCCAGGCCAAACTCACTGGTCAGAGGCCATCGCTGCAGAGCACCTATGATCCCACTTCTGCTCCACCCTCTGGAGCCTTGTTCTGCAGCCTGCATTCCTGGAAGATGGCTCTACACATCAATGTTTTAAACTAACTTATGCTGCAAAAAGCCTGCAACCATACTACTGTGGCGTCTGATCCCATCAGATCTCGGAAGCTAAGCAGGGTCTGGCCAGGTTAGTCCTTGGATAGGAGACTGCCTGGGAATGCCAGGTGCTATAGGCTTGGGAGAAGGACCTGGCAACCCATTTCCAAAAATCAGTCCAGCACTGAAAACCCTATGAATGGTAGAGAAGCACCGACAATAGCATTTCCCCTGTTGTAGGTAGGGTCCCTACAAGTCAGACATCAGCTCAACAGCACCTAACAACAACAACAACAAGCTTTTAGGTAAAGGATTGTCAAATAAAAGTATTTTTAAAAGACTAAATAAGCTTGTAAATTAAACCGTAATAAACTTGGATGTGAGCTCATATAACTGGCTGCCCACGCCCTTCCAGTCTGAGAGCTTGAGCAGGGAGGAGGATGAGGGCTGCTTGGGTCAGCAGGGACTCCCTCAGGACGTGCCGCTGGTGGACCCACGGTCAGGGCAGCTGGTGCAGGCTCTGACGGCTAACGATACTGTCATTCGGCATCTACACTGCGGCATCTACACTGCACTGCCTGCTACTGGGCCTGCTTTCCAGCTCCAGTCAGGAAGGCACGTGATGTTCCCAGCTGGTGCATGTTTGCCTTTTATGAGGATGCTTTTTACGATCAGCTCTTTATTCTCTACATGGCTAAAACTTCCCCCTGCATTCTCACTCTAAAAGTGATCTATTTTTCCTCATATGACAAATGAGGAATTTTGGTTTCCATCATCCACTTCCTAAGAAAGAGCTTATTATCACAAGCTGAGCCACCATGATCTGAAATTAGCAAAGTTCCAAAATCTAAACCTTTTTGAGCACTAATGTGACAGTCCAAAAGTTTTGGATTTTGGAGTGTTTTGAATTTGGAATTTTTAGATTAGGATGCTCAGGTGGTAATGCCTATGCAAACATTTGAAAATCTGAAAAAGCTGTGAACTCTGAAATACTTCTGGTTTGAAGCATTTTGGAGAAAGGATACTCACTCAACAGGTAGTCAAGTTAAATTTATAATTTTACTGCATTTAAAAAACAGAACTCATAAATATAACTCATAGAGTAGAAGCATAGTATTTCAGTAGTGAAGGTTGCTGAAGGATCATCTGGTTTAACCCTTAATTCTAAAAATAGGGAAACTGAGGCACAGAGACAGACAGCAACTTTCCCAAAGTCACGCCAAACATTTCGTCACCAACGTCCTTCCCTCCTCTTGGCCCCTTGCTCTTACTGCAGACTACTTCTCTTTCCTTTGCCGGTCCTGTGACCAACATTTAGGTGAAGGATTACTGAGTCAAAGCATTTTAAAAGGCTAAGTCGTGGCCAGGCGCAGTGGCTCATGCCTGTAATCCCAGTGGCTTGGGAGGCTGAGGCAGGAGGATGGCAAGTTCAAGACCAGAGGCAGTTTGCGTAATTTAGCAAGACCCTGTCTCAAAAAGTAGAAAAATGGGCTAGGGGTGCAGCTTAGTGGTCCAGCACTTGCAGAGCATGCAAGCACAAGGCCCTGGGTTCAACCTCAAAAAACAAAAAAACAAAAAACAAAACAAAAAACTGCTAAGTTGCAGTTGTGGGAGCTGATGCGCTAACCAGCCAATAGGACAAGGCTGGGGACATCAGAAGGCCTAGTGGTGCCTCCTGCCTGCCCCACTTTCTTACCCTCAGACACTCCCGAGTCTTGGAACTAGAAAATCCAGGGCAGGGCTAAGGGACTGTGGCCAGGTGCTGGGGACAGATGTGGTAAGAGACTCAGACATTCCAGACCGGAGGGCAATGCAGCTGCATGGAGCCTGTGTGCAGGGCAGGTTGGGAGGTGGCTCGTGATGCGTTTTGGATAAACAGCGCTTCTGCAGCTGGTATTTGCCAACTCATAGTTGTGGACGTTTGGGGGAGGTACAAGAAAATGTCCCAGCCCTTGGGGATGGTATAACGAGAACCACAAGAACCACGTGTAAGCCGCTGGAAAAGGGAGCCACACCTGGGACACGTTCAGCCCACGACAGCTACGCCTGTGGGGACAGAACCAGTGCCTTTGAATGGGGGCATTTTGTGAAAAAAAGCACATCCAAACAAACAAAAAACAAAGCAACACCAAAAACGCTGCAGTATCACAGAAGTAGGCGGGCTTGTAACAAAGAGGAGAGAGGGAGAGGAGAAAGCCAAGGCCCCCCAGCCCCCACAGGAGCAGGCGGGGCGCCGCCGAGGGTCCGGGAGGGACTCTCAGGTTACCGTCCTAATGGAAAGCAGGCGCTCTAAAAGTGACTTCATGCCGAATGAAAAATGATTCTCATCTGCGGATGGCGTGGGGGCGGAGCAGGGGCTCTGCAAAGAAAACCTAGGTTCCCAGGAAGGTGGGGGACGGGGCTGGAGGAGGTAATTGGAACATAAGATTCAGGTTCTGCACTTACCATGTGCTTGTGCTTTTTGCTACTGGCATGTGAAATGCAAAGTAATACCTTGCTGCTTTTGACTCAAGGACCCCAGAGTTTTAGATTTTCTCCTCAGCAAGTGGGGAGCCATGGAGGACGTCCCAGGGGAGCAATGTCCTCAGCTTGGCAGAGGAGCCTTGTTGGCTCCTCTCATGCTGTTTCCTCCTGGCACCCAGCCTTAGTGCAGTGCTGTCTTTGGGGTGCTGGTGGTCTAACTGTGGCTATTTCCAGGTAAATGACAGTGACTGGTGTGAAGCTCCTAGACGCTCTTGGGTGACTTCGGAGAGCAACTTTGTGGCTTTATTTCCTGTGTTCGTGGGAGGGAATAAGCGTCATAACGTGAAACTCTGGATGTTGTGGCGGGGTCTGTCGGCAACACAGGACTCCTGATTTTAAATGGAAACCCAACCTTGATGTCTTAGGCAGGGAAAAAAGGAATTTATTACTGACCGGCTTGAAAACTCCAGAGGAAGCTTGCTTCAAGCACGGATTGACTGGAGACTCAGAGGGGACCATCAAGGCTGTCCTTTCGTGTGGCTCTGATCTCTCTTGCTGTGTTTGTTTTACCCTGGGTACCGTCTTGTGCCCCATGGAGGGGTGGGGTGTCCAGGATCACTCTTTCCCCCCTGTCTAAAGTGACAAAGGGGAGAATGTTTTCTTCTGGAATCACTGGCTTAGTCTTGGGATGCGTTCTGATTAGACCGACTTGACTCGGCGACTTCTCTCCCCATCCTGTGGCTTTGTGGATTGAGTGCCCTGATGGTACAGGCATGTGATATTTGCTCCATCTCTGAGACTTCTATTGGGGCCCCAAATAAGTCACACTTGTAGGCATAAGGGCATGTCCCAAGTCATCAAAACAAGGGAGAATGGATAGTGGAGGCTAACCCAAGAGGTGTCTTGCATATCACCCATGCACATTCTCCACTATATGTGAAATCATCTCTGATTACTTGTACTACCTAATACAACAAAAATGCCATATAAATGTTTTTTATACTATATTGCTTAAGGAATAATAACAAGAATAAAATCTGTACATGTTCAGTACATATATAGGTTTTTTCCGAATGGTTTCATTCTGTGCTTGGTTGGATTCTCTGATGGGGAGCCCTCAGATATGGAGGGCCGACTGTGCTCATTCATCAGCGCTTTCAAACTTGAGGAGGGAGACAAGGATGATTAGTGAAAAGACCAGCATTACTCATTGTTCACACTGCACTTTCTTATGAGGTTCTTATGCTTCCATGCTGACTTCCCTTGCACCTGTTGTCTCATTTAATCCCCTACAACAGCTCTATGACTTCTTAATATTTATCCTCCCCACTTTATGGAAGAGGGAATGATGGCAATGAGAAGTTAACTAACTTGCCCACAATCACCCTGCTGTTAGTTAGGAGCCAGAGTCCTCCCAGAAGCCAGTGTGTTTGTAGATACTGGGGAGTAGGGGTAGGCAGGAGGGAATTGGAACAGGACAAAGGCACAGATTTTTCCAACAGTGTCAAGCAGACAAATTGTTTATATTCAGTGGAATCAGGTGGTTTCCAGTGAGGGCCTTTGAGGGCTTTGCTTTTTGTCACTGTATTTTAAATTCATGCTTGACCACCAAATGGATGAAAGCCAGGTAGCCTTTAAGCCAAAGCGACTTGCGGTGGGCAGGACAGGAGGATGAGAGAAGTGATCTGTAGTTTCCTTTGACTTCAGGTGAAGGTGCTGAAAATCCCATTAGATACATATTTTTAAACTTTCGTGCCCTGAAGAAAGGTGGTGAGTGGAGCCCCTGAGTTTTATCACACCCTCCACTCATGTGGGCAGAGGATAGAAGAGTCGAGCTGAGGCTTTGGAGAACACTTTTTATCTGACTGTTTTGACATCTGACAATTGCAAATAGAAAGCTTCGCAGTGGCGGCTGGGTCTTCCTGCTATTTCTGTACAGTTGTTCAAAAGGAGGTAGAGAGATGTTGGCATCTTCTAGAATGCTATTCAGAAAATCCATAGCAAAAGCCACAGTGGTAATGACTCTCTACTAAAAATAAAGAGCATCAGAGGGTTCTTATCTGCAAGCATGTTCTTGGTGTTTGTAGGTCATAGAGCTATCTTGCTGCTAAGACAGCATCTCCTGGCAATCAAGAATGGACTTGGTGACTGTTTTTCCAGCCTGCTAGCTTTTCCATGGACCTTTGGCCATCATTTATAAGTAGGCTGAGGTTGCCGCATATGCTAGTGGATATGCTGTTTCCGTGTGAATCCCAAAGTAATCTGTAGCATTCCTCTGCTGGGAAGAAGCCTGAGGTTCTTATGAAGAATGAGCATGACTCCAAATGTCCTTCAGCTTCGTGATAACAGAGCTGGACTTAGAATTGGTTCCCTGTCTAATCTGTGCCTCTTCTCACCTGGGAGCCTGCTGGTTGGCCTTGACCTTTGGAACCTCCTTTAAGAGGAAGGGCATCTTTCTGGGAGGAGACCCTGCTGGATCCTTATGATCCTCAGCCAGCTTTAATGGGGTGATTCTTTAGGTGCTATGCCCCAAATCTGCTTTTCCAGGGCTCATTTCCGCACAGCAGTTCTGTCTGGCCCTGGTTTAGTTCTTATAGGCTGTTGAGAATTGACAACTATTCACTACAAACCTAACACCTTGTTAGGTGCCATCGAATTGGGTCTGACTCATAGCAACCCTATGTGCAACAGAACGAAACACCCCCTGACCCTGCCACACTCGGCACTGTGTCAGTGCTTCTCTGCTGTTTAGAGGGTTTTCCATGGATGATTGTTTTGGAAGTGGGCTGCCAGGTCCTTCTCCCAAGCCTACAGCCTCTGGTATTCCCAGGAGGTCTGCCATCTAAGAACTAACCAGGCCTGACCCTGCTTAGCTTCCGAGATCTGACGAGATCAGACACCAGGATGGTACAGCTGTAGACTTCTAGCTAGAACTAGACAAAGGCCTCCTGGGGAAAAATGGCCCTGTCTTGTCAACAACTCCCTCAACTTTATATTATTGAGAGAAGTCTCACTGTGCTGTGACAAGGGGAAGTTGGTCTGGAGTCCAGGTGCCTGGTTTGAATCCTCATGTATAACCAGGACAATAACAGGAGTTACCTTAAAGAAATGTCTTGGGTATAAGATGAGAGAGTAGTGAGTACACATTCTGTTTCTGTTCATCAGCGTGGTAGAAGTTGTATAGGATTTAGATGTTTGGATCTCTTTCTTGATGTGGCCTTGGTCATTTATCTGGCTGTGGAATGAATATGTAGATCTGTTAGAACGAGCAGACACAAGGCATCTGGGGGCTTGGCCTCCCACCGCAGTTCCATTGTCCCCTCACACACCCATACAACACCTGCACTTAGCAGGCACTGGGTAAGACTTTGTGGGTCCAGGGAAGAGCACAGTAGATGCTTCCTTGCATTAAGAATAGATAGCCTGAAAGGTAAGACAGATCACAGACACTTATACAAGTACCTAAGTCCTGGGATGATTTTCGAAGAGGAGGCAAGTGAAGATCATGGCAATGCTGAGGTTGTCAGACTGCTGCAGCCTGGTGCCAGGGGAGGCTGTGCAGGCTGCACTGTGGCTGTGTTCTTTTGAGGGCAGGGCAGGAGATCCATGACTTTTATCCACAGTCCACTGGCAGAGGCCACATTGGGAGATGTCTAGATTTTTTTTTTTTTACGGTCCTGGGGGTTGAACCCAGGACCCAGGGCCTCATGCTTGCATGCTTTGCAAGTGCTGGACCACTGAGCTGCACCCCAAGCCCATTTTGTAGATTTTATTATTTTCTGAGACAGGGTCTCGCTAAGTTACACTGACTGTCTCTGGTCTTGAACTTGTGATCCTCCTGCCTCCGCCTCCCCAGCCGCTGGGATTACAGGCGTGTGCCACCACACCCAGCTTTTTTTTTACTTTTTTGAGACAGGGTCTTGCTAAGTTATGAAGACTGCCTCTGGTTTTGAACTTGTGATCCTCCTGCCTTCGCCTCCCGAGCCGCTGGGATTACAGGCATGCGCCACTGTACCTGGTGGAGATGTCTAGTTTTGAAGGAGTTCAAGAGAGTGTTTAAACTAGATGAGGTTGAAGTTTCCTTTCAGGGATGAGATTTCATGAATTTGTATTTACTGAGCTTTTAACTGAGGTAGAGTCACATGACAACAGAGTAAAGTGTGGGGTAAGTGGGGTGCGGGGCAGAAAATAAAGAGAAAGCCTGTTCTTGAGGAACTTTACGTATTCTGCAAGGAAGACAAAGGACAGAGACTGGCAGGCCACCTTGACCTAAATAAGTGACCTCTGAGTCTGTCTCATTTGCCTGGCCCAACTGCGTGACCAGGATGGCATAGGGACGTGTGTTCCACAGGTCTCCAGGCCTGCCAGCTAACCCTGCCAAGTGTGGGGTGTCCTTACAGAGCAGGACTACCATCTGATGCGCCCCCAGCCATGCCTCCTGGGGCTGCTTGAGGGACCTCTCACCTCTCAAGGTCGCTGCTCACCAGGGCTTCTGTCCCCGCCGGGTTCCTCACCACCTCCTCTGCCTGCCCACGGTGCACTGCCTCAGCATTTTCCTCATGACTTAAGGGGAGGGGGGTTGGGGTCTCTGCAAGATTTCTGTATGGACTGGGCTGTGTCTTGTGTTGCAGTTTTCTATGGCCGCATTCCAGCCCGCTGCGGAACTACAACCAGAGGATTGCTGGGGGTTGTGAAGGTGGGAGTTTGGGCCAAGCTGGGCACTACTGCTCACCTCTGCTCCACCCAGTGTGGCCTGGGGTGGCGTCTGGGGCTGGTAGTGCCGTTGCAGTCTCACTCCCTTGTCTTGATTCTGGCTGTGGGCCAGGCCATCTTGGTTCTCTGTGTTGCTCCTTTAACGGGAATGTCATCGTTCAGGAGTCCACCTGGAATCTTGTCACTTGGCAGCTGGCTTTCTCAAGGGTGGAACTAGAAGGTGCAAGGTCTCCGCTATCCCACAGCAAGCTTCCAGCATTCAGAACAAGGCACAGGGCCACTCAGATTCAAGGGGAGGAGCAATAGCCTCCACTTTTTGATGGCAAGAATGACAGAGTCTCCTTCAGAAGAGCATAATGGGTAGAATTCTGCAGCCACCTTTGGTGATATCGTATTTACGCTCAGCAGTGAACACATGTGCACAGTAGTTGTCAGGAGTGATGAGATTTGGTGTTTAATAGCTTTCCTTTGTCTAAGCGTTTTACCTGTGCTGTGTCATTGATCCTCAAGACTCTGAGGCATCATCAGCCCCTTTTCACGGAGCTCAGGAAGGCTGGAGAGGTTGGGGACATCACCCAGGCTTACTCAGCCAGTGGGCTGTGCACTGGAACTCGGACTCAGGCTGCCTGGCTCCAGGCTGAGCATAGAGCGTCTGTACAGAAAGACTGAATAGCGGGAGTTCCCATGGCCTACTCTTCCTTGAGGCCCCTGTGTCATCTTTCAGCCCTTTGGCAGCTGCTCAGGGTTCAGGGAGGGAGGTGGCACCTGATGGGCTGAATGCCTATGAAGCCAGGAGAGACAGGAGCACGCCAGGCAGGCTGGCTTTGGTTTCAAACCTACTCCCAGCTCCTCTTGCTTTCTTCCAGAGAGAAGGGGCTCTGGAGGCCGAGGCCCACCCTTGGTTTTCAAATGCTTCTCTGAGGCAAGGCGCCGGCTGGCGCAGGGTGGAATTTTCATGTTTTGGTGAGGTTTTTATGCAATTCACATTTATTCTCTTATAAGTTATGAGAGTTTGTCCTTCCTACTTTTTTGGAATGATCATTTTATGAAATGATAGTAAGAATACATGACAGATGTTTTGAATGAAGATATTAGACGACAAAAATGTTGGCAGCCCTACATTCTCTAGCAGAATATGCCAATTTTAACATTCTGCTAGTTCTTTGAAATCCCAGAGTGTGGAGGCCTCTGCTCAAGGGCAAGAAAAAGGCAGAGTGGTGGGGCCACTGTGAGGAAGGGCTGAGGAGTCACACAGACCTCCACCACCAGTCTGAGAATGTGAAGAGTGTTTGTTACCAGGTGTGGTGGTGCACGTCTGTGATACCAGCACTTGGGAGGCTGAGGCAGGAGGATTGTGAAGTCTGACAGCAGCCTGGACCAGATAATGAGATCCTGCCAAAAAAAAGAAAAAAAAGAAAAAAAAAAAGCAGTGTCTTCCTTCTTCTTATTCTTTATACTTACTGCTGCACCAAGTTGTGATTAATATTTTCTTGGCAGGAGGTCTGGCATTAGCATATAAGCAGTAAGAGCGGGAGAGCAGAGTTATTAGTGATAATTGTGAGATTGCTAGTGAATGAGCTCTGTGGTAACAGGGATGTAGAGAGGCAGAAACATCAGTGACTGGCTGAGAGCCATGTGGATTCCTGAAAGAAAGTCAAGTTATCAGAATCAAAGGTCTCTTCCTCAAATCCTCCAGCCAACTGAGGAATATCCACTAGCTCTCAAAAGCCCTGGGTGAAAGATTCTAGTTACATCCAAAAGCCACTCTTTAGAAGCAATAAAAGAACAATATATTGTTCTTAGTCAGACAGGCTTTTTAGATTCTCAGAGTTGCCCTTGGAGAAGACAACAGAGAAGGAGCATCTCTGATGCCTTCCTGTCCAGTCTTCCTGGTCATTCACCAGCCACCCTGAGCTTGCCAGTGGGTAGGACTGGAAGGATGTGTCCCTCAGGATTGCCAGGGGCTGGAGGGGGCTCAGCAGGTACAGGAGCCTGGGCGTCGAGGGAGATTGTTGGACCTGATAGGCCCTAGACAGTGCCTGCACCTCCCATGGTAATCCTGAGGACCCTGGGACTCCAGGCACCCCAGCTTGAGAGAGGCTGCCTCTGTGCTGAGCCACCCCCCCTCCCCAGATATTGTGGGGAGGCAGACGTTCCTGCTGAGCGTCTTGGGTGGAGGGGGAGCATCTTCCTTCTGGTGCCACACACATGACTGACGCCTGCTCCTGGGAACCTGTGCCTCCAACTTCCTGTGGGGATGCTGCTGCTGCTGCTGCTGCTGCTGCTGCTGCTGATGCAAGTCCCATCACTCTGACCCAGGCCCAAGGGTGAAGAGAACAAGCAGGCAAAGGCAACTTCCAGGGGAACCCTGGGCAGGAACTCTGAGGACAGGCAGCTCCTGGAGACATAGATCACAACTGGAGCAGTCAAAATCTTGCCAAATGAGACATCTGGGAATGAGAAACTAATTTTTTAAAACCTAAAAATGCAATGGCTGAGTGAAAGGACAGTGTTAAGGAAAATACAAGTATTAGCCTTCCCAACCAAATGAAGGAAAGACTTGAAAACAAAGAGCAAAGGCACATAAAGAAGTTGGAATAGAAGAGCAGTGCTTGATAAATGACTAATAAAAATGTCATTGATCATTAATATGGATAAAATAATGCCTTCTGCAACTCGAGTTGCTCAATGTTGAACTTCTGGTGTGTCGGGGAAGTGGTAGGTGTTCAGCACACTGAGCAACGCAGAAGGATAGACCAGCGCCAGATGCGACTCTGATATGACAGTCATCTGAGAGCCAGAACATGTCAATCACTGCACACCCACAAAGGCAGGATGCAGGTATGCGGAGGCTTATTCCTTTTTCGTGTTGGAGCTTGCTGCTCTTTTTATTGGCATGGCGGGTTGTGCCCACTGACAGACATGAGCAAAATGTTTGGGCTTGATGCCAGGAGAGGGAAACATTGGCTAGGTATTAAAGAACCTTTTAAGCAGTGAGCGTTGTTGAAAAACTAGAATGTATCATCCGAGCTGCTGGTTGAGATTCCATCCCTTTCAGTGTTCAAAAGAAGAACTCAAAATATTAAATGCAATCATTGGTTTGAGAGTGTCAGCTGCCAAACTTATAAGCTCCCTTGCTTGAAAAATAATACACTCCTGGAATGTGACTTTGTCGGTTTTCTCAAGGTTGTATTGGGCTCAGTGCAAAGACTATTAGCATATCATCAGCACTTGACTGAGCTGTGACTTCATTTCTGCGATGGTTCCTGTAACAGATGGAGCTTTGGGGTGTGTCTCTGGAAGGAACTGAATGTGATCTGTGTGGGAAGGTGTATACAGCTGGCTACTGTCAAAGGCACTCCAGCTAGCCACCACATTTGCTCCTCTCATCTTTATGCCAGTTAGACTGCCCCTCCCACTGCCCTGCAGTTGTTGTTAGGTGCCGTTCAAGTCTGGTCTGACTCATAGTGACCCTCAGAGGGGCATCATCGGCTAAATGTTTCAGGATTGCTTCAGGGACTGGATTGCCACTTTCTTCACCTGTTTTTGTGGCACTGGGGATTGAACTGGGGTCCTCAGAGAGTGCAGTGTGGTGCTCTACCCACTGAGAGAAACCCTCTGCAGTTAGGTGTAGCCATATGTCCAAGAGCTCCCCAAGGACCGGGAGCACAACAGATGTGTGCGGTGTCTAATTTTGGCCCTTAAAATATTTGCATTTATTCCCCACAGGCCATTCCCTTGCCTGTCGGCTGGATGCACCTGATTCTCAGGACTTAATGGAAGGCACAACTGTAAGATGGAAGGAGCCAGGGGTTCCGAATCTCCAGCTGGAGATGAGGTGCCTGTTTATCAGGGCACCTGTGTTGCTTCTTACAGTTGGTAAGAATTCATCTTTGTTGCATCAGATCATTGAAATGTTAGTGTTTGTCAGAGCAACTAGCAATACTCCAACTAAGATTGTTGTTGGGTGCCATTGAGTTGGGTCTGACTCATAAGATGTTGTGTACAACAGAATGAAACACTACCCAACACTGTGCCGTGCACCCAATGTTTTTATGTTTGAGCCCACTTTGCAGCCACTACATTTCTTCTCATTTTCAGTTATACCACATATGCAAAAGGAGGTCCCAGAGGCTGTTATACATTGCTATTATTAAGGTCAGTTCTGTTTTGAGGATGCAGTTCTTCCTCAGTTGTCTCTTGAATGCCTTGCAGCTTGGAGGGCTGTGGGTTGCTCCTCCCGGAGGCCAGGACCAGGCTAGCTCTTCTTCTCGACTGGGATTGGGACTCCACACTGGGGGGGACCGGTCGATGAGCATGACAGAGTCAAGGGTGGCTTCTGGATGCCTTTAGATAAGGTTTTATTATACAGCTCCTGTAAAGAAATAAGTGCTACACCTCTTACAGCTCCCAAGCCTGCCCTTTGGGAAGGTGGAAGTGTCATGGCTCTGGCTTCAGTGGCGGTTTGGGGGCCCTCTGTGTGTCCTCCTCAAAGGCTGGCTGCTTTTCCACTGCTGGTCTCTGTTGATCTCTGTCTTGGTCTGGTGATGGGGTCTCCTCTACAATGGCAGGCAGTCTTCTCTGTTGATCTGGCGATGATGTGGTCCATCTGTGATGGAGTGGCAAAACATGCAGAGCAGTGAGCAAGATCCACTTATATAGTCTTTGGGTAACTGCCTCAAGATGGCAGTCAACCAATCAGGTGGTGGCACTGAAGGGCTGGGTGCTACCAATTAGAAGTGACATTCAAACAAAGAGTGAAACCACGGGTCACTTACTGGCCAATCGGGATATTCTTTAGTGGCCAGTCAGGGGGCAGGGTGAGGGCTGGGAGTAACCAATCAGGTGGCAGGGGGTCCAGGCTAGCAGGGACCATCTTGGCTCACTCCATGAGAAGAAAGACCCAGATGTTGTCACTGAGAGCCATCTTGCCCTGGAGGATAGATGTCAGTCCTCTAGGCGGGCTAGATAGGGCCTTATTACAATGGTACTCTCTAGGCTCCCAACAGAGGGCTCATTTTTTGGCAATATATGGTAGCGATTCTCTGCTGTTCATAGGGTTTTCAATGGCTAATTCTTTCAGGAATGGGCTGCTGTGTCCTTTCCCTAGTCTGCCTTAGTCTGGAAGCTCAGCTGAAACTTATCCACTATGTGTAACCCTGCTGGTATCTGAAATAACAATGGCATAGCTTTCAGCATCACAGCACCATGCAGGCCCCCACAGCACAACAAGCTGACACATACCTGGGGGTTTAACTAAGATTGCTGTTGTTAGGTGCTGTCCAACTAAGATAGGGACTATCAACCTGGTCATTGAATGTGTCCCATAGAAATTTTGTCCTGAAACATTTTAAGGTGTTTTCCAACATACATGTCAGTTATATAGGTTAGCTGAAAGCTATGCCAGACTAAGGAAAAGGACATGGCAGCCCACTCCTGAAAGAATTAGCCATTGAAAACCCTATGAATAGTAGAGAAGCACTGTCATATATAGTGCCCAAAAATCAGCCCCCCAGGCTGCAAGGCATCCAAAAGACAACTGGGGAAGAATTGTATCCTCAAAGTAGAGTTGACCTTAATGACATCAATGTAGTACAGCCTCTGGCACCTCCTTTTGCCTTTGAGGCATGACTCAAAATATGAAGGAATATAGTAGCTAAAACATTGAAACATTGGTTTCAAAACTTAAAAATAGTGTGCATGGCATTGTTGAGTAGTGTTTTGTTCTGTTGACACAGGGTCACTATGAATTGGACCCCTTCTCAACAGCATCCATCACTACCACCACCACCCTCACCCCCCCAAGAACTCCCATAACACAGTTCTGGAGGCTAGAAGTCTAAAACCAAGATGTCAGCAGGGCCAGGCCCCCTTTGAAACCATATGTAAAATTCTTCCTGTCTAGTTCTAGTTTCTGCTGGCTTCTGTTAACTCTTAGAATTCTTTGTCATGTAGCCACAATGCTCCAATGTCCATCTCTAGGTTAATCTAGGTGCCTTTTGCTACATCTTCATATCTTCTTATGTTAGTGGTCATACTGGATTACGGATCCATTCTGTTTCAGTATGGTCTCAACTCGTTATCTTCAATGTTCTTGTTTCCAGATCAAGTCAGATTCTGAAGTGCTAGAGGGTAACACTTCAACATACCTTTTATTCCCCTCTGGGGAAATGGCACAGTTCAATTCATAAAAATAGGTTATGTTGTATCTGTAGATAAATGCCATGTTTATATTTATTATGGGTATCAGAAATATATGAATTGTTGCTAATTTTTATAGCACAATTCCAACAAAAATTCAAACAAAGCTTATTTTAGTATATCTGTGAAAGAAGAAAGAGTAGAGAACAGCCAAGATAACCTTTGTAAAGGAAAACATGGTAGGACTTGCTTTTCATAAGTGAAGACATATTACAAAGTGGCAGAAGCTAAGTGAATTACCAGGTAGGATTTGGTGCCTGAAAGAAAATAGAGAACCCAGAAACAGACACACACAAGTATGAAACCGTTATTTTCAACAAAGATGGTGTTGGAAATACATGCAGAAAAATTGTGCTATTTGATAAATGGCCTTGGAAAGACAAATGGATAAAGAAAAAAATGAATCCCTACCTCATACTGTATCAAAGGTCAATACCGTATAAACTAAGGGTTCACAAATGAAATACAATCATTAAAATTATTAAAGGTAGTAGCGAAGGATATATTTATTGCCTTAGAGGTATGGAAAGATGTCTTTAAATGAACTATAAAGAATATATAGAATAACTTTTACAATATCAAAATTTAATATTAGTCATCAGATGTATTCTTTATTCCTGTTTCTTCTTTTCAAGAACCTCATGAGTTCTAGGCTCATGGTAGGTCCTGGGGATTCAACAATGAAGAATACAGGCAGTGTTTTGAGGGGAAGATACACTTGGCAGATAGTTTAATTTTCTCAGTGTTACGATGGAGGACCACAGGATCCTGAACTTGTCTAGAGCACTGGGCAAGATGTGTGTGACAGAAGAGTTTGAGTAAGAGGAAGTTTAGGAATGGAGGCAGGAGGAACAAAATGCCCTTGGCTGAGGGAGAGGAAATTTAAAAGCTTTGCAAGTGTACAGGGCACCCAGCGTGAGAATGAAGTAACAGAGCTGAGGAAGGAGAGGCGTAAGAGGGAACACAAAAGTGGTGAGGCCACATCACGCAAGGTCTCGTGGCCCATGTGTAGCATTTGGAACCTTTGAACCTGACCTAAGAGTGATGGGAAGATTTTTGGTGCTGGGGTTGAATCCAGGGTGTTGTGCACAGGAGGCGAGCAGTCTGTCATTGACTTATCCTTAGTGGAAAACCAGCTTCTTATTACCACCTTTCCTTGAAGGTACCAAGTATTGATCTGGCCTGCAATGTTGGATCCCCAGTTCCTTACGCCATCTTCATGAGTGCTGGGTGTGACTCAGGTATGGACAGAGGCCAGTGCTGAGGCCATTTCCATGCTGCCAATGGCTTTGATGTTACCTGAGCCACACACGCACCTATGCCCTTGTGCGCAGGCGTACAGACGTTTCCCCGCAGGCGTGGAGGCCCCCTCTGAACAAGGTTTCCCTAGGACTCCGCCCTCTTGGGAGACTTGTCTCAAACCACTTCCCAGGAAGTGAAGGGTCTGTCCTTGTTCATGGGCACTGGCTGTCTGCGCAGGCTCTGTGAGCTTTGATAAGACTAGAATGGTGCCTATGAAAATTCTCAGGCACCAGTGGCCTCCAGAAGGGAAGTGGGGGCGCTTCTCGTGTTTGTCAGTGTAGCCCCTTTGTATTCGCTATGAGTCTTCTTCCTGTCCTCTGTCAGCGGGGCTGCTGTCCAGAGTCCTTTCTGTGAACTGCTCCCAATTTGTGTTGGCATCAGCTGCACTGTCTGTCGTGATTCCAGATGCACAAGGTCACTGATGGACAGCCTGTGGCTTAGCAATGCATGGCAAGGAAAAACTATTACAAGACACACCAGGCAACCTCTGTCCATTTCCTCCATGCGGATCTGGAAGTATAAGTGGCTCTTTTTCTCTGCATGTAGTGTGGTGCGTAAGGTAGGAGGAAGAGTGCGCGATCACTCTCTTGAGCATCCCATCTGTCTGTGGGACTTTACATTTAGCTCTTTCAGCCAGTCCAGTAATCAGTCATGGGAGGTGCTGACCACCCCATCCCTTCAAGTTGCCTTCAGAAGAAGTCATTGCAAATAGAAAGGAGTGTGCATGGTCATTGGTAGTTCAACTGCAAGAGGAAATTAGAATTGGCTGTTTTTGTCTTGTTTTATTTTGTTTTTGTTGTAACTCAGATTTGTATGTGTACCCTACAATTTACAAAGCACTTAAACTTATTTCATTTGCTTCTCCTTAAATCTATGAGGATTATTCAATGATTTGTTAAGTCTATGAAGAATATTCAAAATTTGTTAATAACGATTTTTTTCTAGGAAGTAAGGGAGTGGGGAGTTTTAACTACATAATCATTTTATTTTTCCACACATGCAATATATTTATATACAAAAAAGAAAAAGGTTTAAGAATGTATACATAGAGTAAAAAAGAAAATGAAGGCAAATGTAATTAATTGGTAATCTGGCTAATAGCATATGGAATTCTTTGTGCTGCTGCTGCTGCTGCTGCTGCGGTTGTTGTTGTTGTTGTTGTTATTATTATTATTACTATTATTGATAGGGTCTCACTGTATAACCCAGGCTGGCTTCAAACTCCCAACCCTCCTGGCTCATTCTGCAGAGTGCTGAGATTACAGATGGGAGCCACCCACACCTGGCTCTTTGTATTATTCTTAAAGTTTTTCTGTAAGTTTAAAATGATACCAGGATAAAAAGTTATAATAATAGCATAAAGTAATTAAAGGCATGTAACTCCTGAGTAATGTTTAAAACAAGTTGTTTCAATAAATTTACTTGGAATTTCCCTACAAATCCCAACAAGGCCTAGATTGCAGGCTTTGCTTATAATCATTGATTTAAATTATAATAAACTGCAGGCTGAGGGAGAAGTTATCGTACAGCTGAAGTAGCATGAACGTGTATTCACTTCATAACTTTCCCTGAAATATAAAACTAAGCAAATTCTTGGAAATTTCTTTCTCTATAGATATACAATTATGGGATGACTCTGCTTTTTTCTGAACATAGTGTAGTCCACACATTAGAAGGCAATAATTATGTTGTTAGACATCCATTATACTTTTTACATACTGTAAAATTCATGTTTTGTGTGTATAATTCAACTACTTTTACTAAATTTACAGTTGTTCAACCCCCACAGTGGTCCGGTTTTAAAATATTTTCACCACTCCATTAGGAAGGATCCCTTGGGGTCATTCGCTGTGAATTCCAGTCACTCTCCAGATCCAGGCAATTCCATTCTGTGTCTTTGTAGGTTGGCCTTTTCTTTTATATATGCAGAATCTTGCAACACATGGCCTTTCTTGTCTGTCTTCTTTCCCTAAACAGAATGTTTGCTGTCCATCACTCCTGTTTTTTCTGGAACTTTTTCCTTGACAGAAGTTGTTGCTCAGAGAAGAAGCAAATACCTCATATTTACTCATAGCAGTGAAGAATGCGAGCAGCTAATACAGAGTAATGGATCTCTCACAACTGAATCTTATTGGAAGGAAGTCAGCCCAAGAATTTTTATCGTCCAGAAGATATGCTCTTGTAAAAGACAAAACAAACAAATAATCAAACAAAAACAAAACAAAACAAAGCAAAATATTGGCCAGCTCTCTGCAACCCTTGCCAGAATCTGGGCAGTTGTCACTGCACTAACACCTTGGTGACATAGCCAAGACCTTCAGAGATATGACAGAGACTCATGTAGTACACAGGAGGATCCCAAGTCTCTGGGGAATCTTATGTTTCTGGAAATTACCTTTGTCAGAATTATAATGCGCTTTCACATGTGAATGTTTGTGGGCCCACATGCAGAAGTGTTTTCCTTCTTGTGAGCCGTGGAGTGAAAGAATTGATGTGTCTGGGTAGCTCAATGTCTCATGACAGTCCCCCTCTCAGAAGATGAGGCTTCTGGGTGCAGATCAGGAGCTGTGACAGAGAAATGTAATTGATATGTCTGTAATAAAAAACAGAAGGTGACATCTGGGACTCAACCTCGCCTCTAAGGTATCTAAATATTTTTATTCTGAAGAGAAGATGAGTTTGTGATAATGCCATCGTGTCCTCTGGCAGCAAACACAAGAAGTAAGGGAACAACAGGACACAGACCCTCAGGATCAGAGAACATGAGGTTTAATGTGAAGGTGCTATGCCGGAGCATATGGGATTTCTTACCATTTTGTAGTCGTTTGAAACATGAAGCTCACTAGGAAATGGAAATTATGAAGTTTAACCTAACCACATTAGGTTAAAAAAAACTCCCACTCAGTACATTTTTCTTGTCAGCTCAGGTAGTTTGAAAATGAATTTGTGACGAACACTCTTCCTTGCAAATGGCAGAAGTAAAGGATATATATTTACCTGTAAAGGTGCACATATAAACACAGTGTTCCCTTTTCTGTAAATCCATGTTATTCTGTGGCTACAAAGATCAGAAATCTGCCCCCAGCCTTTGTTGTGGCCTTGTGTCCAGAGCTGAAGGTAAGCACTATCTCGTGGCTCTCACTTTATCTTACTTCATCCAGCAACTGCACAGGCCTCACACTCAGTGACAAATGTCTTGTCTTCCAAGAAAATTGCAAGACATCCACACCTCGACCAAGCTCCTCTGTGGGACCTGTTTCATCGGCTTGGTTTGTCTGTGTTGCTCTGTCTGATACTTAGTCTGCCATGATTCATTCATTGGTCCACTCGCAGACAGCCTGTGATGCTAGCATCCTTTGTCTCATGCATTCAGATCTTAGTCATGTTGGTGTGACTTAAAATGAGATAGCTCTTGAGAAAAAGTTCCTTAACAGACCATTCTATTGTCAGAATGCTCCAGATTTTTAGATACCTGAATAAAACCTATTTTACCAAATCTTATTTTTGTTTATTTGTTTTCCTAGGACATTCTAATTTAGGTTACAAAATGGGTTGGTAAAAAATTGTACAGTATTTCTTCAATAGTCAAGGAATTGTGTGATTTCTGGGATGGAAATATATGTGCCACCATCTCATAAGATTATGAGGTTTCTGGCAAAAGTGATGTTTATTTGCACAATGGAAATAGCAAAAGTCTTATTACTCTGTATCCCACCAACATTTATAAATTTTTTAAAAACGAAAATACCTCTCCCCCTCAAAAACAAACAAACAAACAAAAACAAAACAAAACAAAACCATTATGAGGTTTCTGGGTTGAAAATCAGAAGCTATAATAAGTAAACCCTGAAGTTGCAACTCAAGTAGACTAAGAAAGGGACTTAGGGTCAGCCCCACTCCAGCTCCAGCCACTGGGCCATGTCATCTTCCTTGCTTCTCTCTGCAGTAAAGGCCCTGGGGATGGAGAGGATAAGCAGATGCTGGCCCTGATGGTAGTCCTCAGCCCCACCCCTGTGACCCGAGCCCCAGGAGGGTGAAAGACCCACACTGAAGTGTTTTGTCATCATTGTGAAAACTGGACTCTCTTCCTCAAAGAAATAGGACAGCACAATCATACCAACATGCATGGAGCTGGAACTAATTGCTGCAGGAGACTGAGGGAGCGAGGGGACTTTGGAGGAGGTATACCAGCCTATTCCCAGAGGGCATCACAGGAAAGCTGCCAAACTAAGACTATAAGTTCTACACTTTGGAGCATCTAGTATTGAAGTTGTCTGTAGCCATTGCACCCTGGTGTCGACTCCTGCCTGATCTTGAAAGCTGAGTAAGGTTGGCCTGGTTAGTTCTTAGGTGGGATACTACCTGCAAATACCAGGTGCTCCGGGATAGGGAGAAGGACCTGGCAATCCACTCCTGAAACAGTCAGCCATTGAAAACCCTTTGAATGGCAGAGAAGCACTGACATAGTGCCAGGCATGGCACAGTGTCGGGGAGTGTTTCGTTCTGTTGTATGTAGGGTCACTATGAGTCAGACCCGACTGGATGTGAACTAACAACACCTAACAACAACAACACAGTATTGAAAATAGACTCTTTCATGCAAATGGAGTGTGTGAATGTGTGTTGTGCTCTTATTCCTTTGTGAGTCTCACCAACAACTTGGAATTAGGTTGTAGTGGAATGAGGCCTCTGTCTTACTTAGATTCTTTTCCTTACCATAACTTTTGTCCTTTTTATTTTGTGGTTCTGAGGATTGAGCCTGGGCCCTCGAGCATGCTAGGCAAGCACTCTACAGCTGAGCTGCAGCCCCAGTCCAAGTTTTGTTATTTTTAAGTTACACGGTTTCTGCCTTATTTTAGCCCTCCTTGCCCATATTTAATTTCCTTTCACTGCCAATCATTTCTCATACTTGGAAATCATAGACGTTTGTGCAGATGTTCTTGCTCATCGTCATTATTATCAAGAGCAACATCGTGATCATGATCATTATCATTGTTACTTCAGGAAGATGGGAAACAGCACATGAACTGCAATCACTGCAGAAGTACTTAGGGTTTTGAAAGAGTAACTGGGAGGCCAGACTGGCAAGTGACAGCTAAGAGCAGGTGTTTCTGCCTGTGCATCCACGTACACATCCCCCCTCTAACCTACTGTCTTGCTGAAACACAGGGGCAGTTAAATTATCAGCACAAACAGACTTCTACCCAAGTCCACTTCAAGCAAGACTTGGCTTTTCCAATGGAACGCAGCTGTGATGGCTAGTTGAAACCAGAGATCTTAGAGATGAAATAACTTCCTCAGGTTTCTCTGAGGCTAATAATGTTACAGTGCATCCTGAATTGAAGGATTAATAGCATTTGTTACAAATCAGTGTGCCTATCAGAGAGAGAGAGAGAGAGAGAGAGAGAGAGAGCGCGTGAGCGAGCGAGAGTGCACACATGTGCATGAGAGAGAGCTAGATATATGCAGGAGTGAAGCATGATGAGATTCACAGTGTTTCATAATACTTGGAACACAGGCCTCGTTATTTTGAGAGGACAAGGGAGGTGCACTGGCCCAGGTAGGTACCACAAGTCCTGTCACTGATCAGCTGAGGCCAACAACAAAGTGTGGTTATTTTCCAGACTGCAAGTTTTCCTTCTCAAAGTCTACTTCTTGGTTCTTTATGATATTCTATGATGAAATTCTCACAAGAAAATATTCTGAGATGTTTTAATGAGAATCAACAAGTGAATGCTTAAAGAAAGTTTTAACTTTTTATAATCCTCTAGAAAGATAACTCTTAAAATATGTATAAGTATTCCTAAAAATTGTATGACTATACAGAGTTTTCAAAGGTTTTCAGAGGTGCATTATGTGTCACCTAAAAGCTTTTTAGGATGAAATTATACTTGCAGCCTATGATCTTGTGTATTTACTGATACTTTTCCTTCCTCCAATTTTTACTATTTTTTTCTCTTATTTTTATATACATTTTTATATACATATATACAGTTTACCAAACTTTGCTTATTTATGACAGATGGAGGAACAAGATGATAATGAATTACTGTTGTTGTTGTTGTTGTTGTTGTTGTTGTTGTTAGGTGCCATCGAGTTAGGTCTAACTCCTAGCGACCCTTATAGGGTTTTCAGTGGCTGATTGGTTCCAAAGTGGATCACCAGATCTTTCTCTCAAATTATTAGTGCTTTCATTTTGTAGGATGGAAGTGTTGTGCACGGATTCCTTTTCTCCTTGGAGAAGTCTTTGTGCAGGATAATCTTTAGGAGGTCACCCACCCCCACAACACAGTTTCAAAGTGGGAAAGGTACAAGAGCCACTAATTCAGTGTTCAAGAGTAATTTTTGTGCCTGGGATGTGGGAAGGAAAGAAGTAGAAATGGAACCTCTCATCTTCCCACAAGCCACATTCAGATTGGCTCCCAGTGAAGGACTCTCACACAGACCAGTTTTGGTACCGTGAATTTACCTACTTTCCAATAGCCCTGAGACATTTTAATCTTAGCATCTGGTAGCTGAGGCCATTTCTTAAGCACAAGTGCCACTGTGCCAATAGTGGGGCAGCTTTATTTGATGACAACCACAGCCCTCTGGCAGATAGGCTCTGTTTTGATTTGCCAGACCTCCTGGAGGTGAACAACCATTTGCTGACTGTGGTCAGGAAGGTCCCAATTACAAACGCTTCCCTAACCACGTGTTGAAATGCTGCACTTTGTAATTAAAATGAAAAACACATACAAACTGCCAAACCCAGAAAAAAAATAATCTTCAGGCACTTTCGTGGAAAGTTTGTTTTCTCACTTCCTTTAAGCTTCTTACTTCTAAATCTGCCTTGGTTTCCTTTACTCCTCCATAAACAAAATGACTTCTTCCAAACTCCTTGACACGTGGTCTCTCAAGAGAAATGAATGTGATTTATCCTGTTAGTAAAGTATATTCTTAGTCCCTGGCTTTTTTTCTCCTGTGTCTCAAAACCTGTCCTTACTCTACTGCTACTGTGACAATTAACTTTGCTACACCAGGAAAGTGGAAGAAAAGACAATTCTAGAGAATGCAGTTTTATATTTTAATCTGGAAAGCTTTTCTCTGTGTGTTATAAGGCTCAGTTACTGAGTGCATACAGGTTTAGAGCACTTTTCTTGCTGAACTGAACCAGCCATCATTACACTGTGACCTGCTTATTCCTTATAATGCTTTTTGCCTAAAGTCTATGTTGTCTGGTGGTAGCAAATTTGTAACAATTTTCTTTTAGTTTATGTATTTGTCTGACCTTATTTTTTATTTTTTGTTTTTCAATATTTCCATGTTTTTCCTTTCATTCTCCATAATGATTAGAGAATTATGGAGACTAATGGCAGTCAAGAGCAGGAGTGGGGGGAGAGAGGAGGGGAAGAGGGAGAGAAGGAGAGAGGGTAGGTGGGGAGAAGGAGGAAGAGAGAAGGATTGAGGCAAATAAAAGGAAGGACAAAAATTAAAAGACTGTATTTAAAAGAACACGTATAGGATAGCACTTATGAAATATACTTTATGCATCTGGACACAGATGCATAAAATTTACAGTAAAGAAAGGAAAATATCCTTTAGCTGAAGACACCATAGACAAAGTCAAACAACTGTCATCAAACTGGGAGAAAATAGTTTTGACATATATAGTAGAAAAGGGATTTGTAATAGAATATATGAAGAATGCCTATAACTTGATAAGAAAGTTAAAATCCATGAGAAAAAAATGGAAAGGATGTGGGTAGGTAATATACAGGAGAGAATAGAAATAATTAATACATATTTAAAATGTACAATTTCACTAGCATGGGAATGTAAATTAAATTGGACTTTTATTTTTCATCTATTAGAGTGGGAAATATTTCAAAATTAAATAACTTTATAAAGTGATGAAGTCATAGGGAAAAGGTAATTCTCCTCTCTAAATGAAATCACTGGTTAGGATTTAACTTTGAATTGCTTTTTTGCAGGGCAGATTGCCAAACCTTTTAAAATTGCCCATATCTTCTGAGTCAACAATCCCACTTCTTGGTGTCTACCCAAAAGAAACATAGCCACACATGTGTGAGAAGGTAGGTAGGAAACTGTTCCCTGGGGTCTTTTATAGAATAGTTACAAAATAACCCCTGTATTTCTACTCATGGGGTAATAATTAAAACTTTTGTAACTCATTTTATGAAGTATTATGCAACAATTTTTTTTATTAGAAAATTTTAATGTACATCATAATGTGATTCATTTTGACATGCTTTTCGTTGTGACAATTTTCATATATGCAATTTGATAAGCATTATTCATATAGGTTACCCCTTACCCTCCTCTATGTTTCCCCCCTCCCCCCTTCCTATCTAAGTTTCCCATTCAAGTCTTCTCTATCTTTT
>VMDO01014771.1:0-53474 GCA_007922755.1 Pedetes capensis | reverse complement strand
CTCAGTATCCCTAGCCATTAGGGAAATGCAAATTAAAACAACTCTGAGATTTCACCTTACACCAGTAAGAATGGCCAAGATCAATAAAACAAATAACAACAAATGCTGGCGAGGTTGCGGTGAAAAAGGAACACTATTACATTGTTGGTGGAGCTGTAAATTGGTCCAGCCACTGTGGAAATCAATATGGGGATATCTTAAAAAACTGAAAATAGATCTACCGTATGACCCAGCTATAACACTATTGGGAATTTACCCAAAGGAAGATGGATCATCATACCACCGAGACACCTGCATCTCCATGTTCAATGCAGCACTTTTCACAATAGCAAGGATATGGAATCAACCAAAGTGCCCTTCAACAGAAGAATGTATAAAAAACTATGGTACATATACACGATGGAATAGTACTCAGCAATCAAGAAAAGTGAAATAGGGTCATTCGCAGCAAAATGGATGGAATTAGAGAAAATTATTTTAAGTGAATGAACCCAAGCTCAGAAAGAGAAACACCACATGTTCTCACTCATATGTGGGAGTTGAATCAAAATTATAAGGAGGAAACATCCTATTCAAAGGTCGGATCAAAATAAAATGGGGAAAAAAAAAAGCTAAGAATGGTGTCAATATAAATGGTCTAGAAAATGCATGCAATTGTTCTGACAAGATAATAACAAAGTTCGCTAGAGGAAAAATTTCTATCTTAAACAGAACTGGGACTCAAGTACATATAGAAAAATATTACCAAGTAAATGATAGGGGGGGGGAGGCATACAAGAAGGTAAGGGGGAACCTATAATATGAATAATGTACATCAAAATGTATATATGTAAATGCCACAATGAAAAGCATGTCAGAATGAATCACATTAAGGTGTACATTAAAAATGTCCAATAAAAAAAAAGAAAAAGAAAAAATATATATATCAGCAAAAAGAAATATGGCTGGGGATGGAACTCAGTAGTAAAGCTCTTGCCTACCATGTACAAGGCCCTAAGTTCAATCCCAGCACAGTGAAAAACAACAACAACAACAACAACAACAACAACAACAGAAGAGCTCATATATAATTGGGCTTGCAGGGCCTGAATCAGAACACACAGTATTCAGGGAAGCTAGCTTCCATTGAATTATCATTGAGGTATGACCAGGTTCTCATGTAGTTCAAATTTGATGGACTAGGTGTGGGTATGTATGTGTGAGTATAGTGAGCCCGACTGCCAACCTCTTCTACTTTTGTTTTTGCCATGTTTCACTGAGGCATACTGCTTTTTAAAAGATGCTGAGTTTAAGGCGGGTGTGGTGATGCATACCTGTAATCCCATCTACTCAGGACAGTACTGAGGCAGGAGGATTACAAGTTTGAGGTCAGAATCGGCCTGTGTAACTTGGTAACTGTCTCAAAATAAAAAATAGAAAATTGACTGGGAGTGCAGCTCAGTGGTAGAACACTTGCAAAGTATGCACAAGGCCCTGCGTACAACCTCCTGGTACAGCGGAAGAAAGGAAGGAAGGAAGGAAGGAAGGAAGGAAGGAAGGAAGGAAGGAAGGGAAGGGAAGGAAGGAAGGGGAAAAGATGCTGAGTTCTCAAACTAATCCCAGGGTCAAGTAGATTTGGGTCACACTGAGCAGTCAAGTCAATTTTCAACCATTCATTTCATAGAAATATGAAATAAGAAGTGAATTCCCCAAGACTACTTGGGTAAACCACTTGTAGGTTCTGACCACAACCAGCCTAAGAGCCTAGGCTTGAGCCCCAGTGGACCTGGACTCTAGAACCACTGGAAAGCAAGCAGCACATTTGTCATTATTTTCAATCTGATCGGGAAACCCCTCAAAAATAATCAAAAAGAGCTAGCTTTTCCTCATCGAATTTCCAGATAAATATGATCAAATACCTCTTTTTCCTAAATGAATATTTTAGGTTGAATCTTATAGTTGGCACACATAAGAACTATGAATTTTTTAATAATGAAGGCAGGCAGGTACAAAAAGATGTTTAAACAGATATTATACTTTAAACACCCAGAGAGTAATTTGAGGATGTGATATTTACACAAGGGTAGACAGACGTAACAGTGGAAGGAAGGTGATTCTTAGTCCACTTTGCACTACTATGATAGACTACCACAGACTGGGTAATTTATGAGCAATAGAAATTTTATGGCTCATGTCTGAAGGCTGGGAAGTACAAGACCGAGGTGCTTCATCTGGCGCCGGCCTTCTTCCTGTGTCATAACATGGCAAAAGGCATCACATGGCAAGACAGCACAAAAGAATCAAATTCCCTTTTGTAATAAACCCGCTGTCATGATAATGAACCCACTCCTGCAGTAACTGCATTTGTCCACTCATAAGGGCAGTGCCTTCATGACAGGATTGTGTCTTAGGGGTCCTCCTTTCAACAGTTGTCCTGGGACTCAGCCTGCAACACACAAACTTAGACAGACACAGTCAAGCCACAGGTGGATTATTAGAAAAATAGTGCTGAAAAAACGCAGAATACCCACCTGGAAAGAAATCATTTATAACCACTCTTTCTACCACAGAAGAAAACAAATTCCACATGAATTAAAGCATTATATGTTTAAAAAAAAAAAAAACAAGAAAAACATAGCTAAATATTTGTATAACCTGTGGCTTGGAAAGGACATCAAAAACATTTTTTAAATGGAAAAACTATAAAGAAAGGGGACATTTGACCACATAAGAAGTGTAAAGCTTGGGCACATACAAATTAATTGAAGACACAAAAAAATAAGAAAACAACAGAGAAAACATCAATGTTCCTTCTGTCATCCAGCAAGTATTTATCAAGCACCTACTACATGCTAGGTATTTTCTCTGTGCTAGGCATACAGCAATGACAATACACACATCAACACTTGACCTTGTTTTTAGGAAACAGACAATAAATATTGTTAAGATACATAACAGACTCCTCAAACAAAAATGGGGAAAGGAAATGAGCTGACAAGAAAGAAATTGAGCACCTAAGCAACCTGTTTGTGTGGTTCGTCCCCAAGAATAGGCTCAGTTCTGCAAGCAGGGCCCGCCTCAATTGTTCAGTACCCTCTTAGGAGGCCAGCCTCACTGCTGTCAGCTGCATCAGAACTTTACCAAGCAGGCCCGTCTGTCCACAGCCCTTCAGCCACCCCTCACATCCCTGCCACCTCTGGTGATCTAGGCTCCAGTCTAGGATCCTGGCTCTTCTACTTCAGATCCATACCTTGGGCAGGACACTGAACCTGTCTGTGCCTGTTTTCCCCATGTGTAGATTGTGAATTAAAGTACCACCTACCTCACAGTGTTGGGGTAAGGGTCACAAGTAAATGGCTTAGAAGAGCACCAGGGGGGCCAAATGAGCCCTCAGTTGACATGAGTTCCTTTAAGGTCACCCATGAGAGAGCTCCACTGACAGGCATTTGGGCTGGGACAAGAGGACAAACCCACTCCTCTCAGGCAAGCAGGAGCAGTGTCTCGGTTTAGAACTGGCCCTGAGTCTAAGATTTACAGCAACTGGCCTCACCCTAGTGGCAAAAATGTTCCTCCTTTGAGATGACTCCATGGACACAATCCTGGGGAGACCTGAGAACCAGTGATCTATTGCTTCTCATTGTTTCCATTGATAAGTTGGGTCTTTTTTGTCACATCCAAATCCATTGCAGACCTTTCTACTGACTTGTCATGAACTAACTCTTGATGGCTTGCCAAGTTCTGACAAACTCCTACTTTGCCTGTCTCTCCAGCCAATAGGAAGCAATGGAAAAAGACTTGCCAAAAGGCCCTCTTGAACTCCTAAGAAAGAAAGAAAGAGAAAAAAGAAAGAAAGGAAGGAAAAGAGAGAGAAAAAGAAAAAAGAAAGAAAGAAGAAAGAAAGAAAGAAAGAAAGAAAGAAAGAACGAACGAACTTTTGTTAACATTTCTCCCTAGATCTTATTGAAAACTATCACTTCCACACATTTCTTCTTCTACCCTGGCCTCCTCGGGCATCTCCCAAATAAATTCTATAATCCCTGGGCAGTATTTCAGTGTAACTCCGGCCTGTCATGGAAGTGGCTGAAGATAGTGAAGCTACTGTTCTCCAAGGTACAAGGAAGATTTAAGGTTTATATTCCAAATGGCTGACAAGAAATTTCAGGGTCTCTTAGATCCTTGGCTTGGGAGGAAGGCAATGAATAACTAAGATTTCAAACATCTTTACTACACATGCTTCTTTACAAAGTGCCTTAGGAGGAAGAAAGTATTATGTGGAGAATTTGACTCTAGTATAACTCTGGTGCTATCATGGTTCACAAAACCAAGACACATTTCCCTATGACAATAAAAGTACAGCTTTTGGCCATAAATACACAAGTTCCAAAAACACTGAATACACTTAAATTCTTGTTTTCAGATTTGAGAGTTCCTTCTAACTCCAGCTATCCAAATTTGCAAGCAGGAACATAATTCAACAAAAATTCATATTCAAATACAGACACACACAGTTTTTGTTTTGTTTTGGTTTGGTTTTTTGTTTTTGTTTTTTGCAGTAGTAGGCAGCTGAACCCAGGGTCTCACATATACTAAGAAAGTGCTCTACTTCTGAGCTGCAACCCTAGTCCCTTCTTTATTTTTTATTCTGAGATAGAGTCTCCCAATATTAATTTGCACAGGCTGTCTCTGGCCTCAAACTCGCTGTCCCCCTGCCTCAGCCTCCAAAATAACTGTAATTATAGGCATGTACGATAGTGTTGGCTTCAAGTATATTAATACAGTTTTAAGACATAAAAGAGATAATGTAGCTATAGCATGAGTATTAAAATTCACAGACATGCAGATCTGAAAAGGACTTCCTGATACAGATTTAATTTTAGTTGTAGCAGAGCCTAGATTCACTTTTCTTTTTCCTTAACCTATGTTCACTTTTATAATCCATAATTAAATGAAGCATTTACATGAGGATATTTTTGCCTAACAAAAAAAATCAGAGAATTACTAGCTGAATAAACTCTCCCAATCATAAACTATAGACCTGTTACATAAACGAATGAGCAGGCTGTAATAGACAATAGAACTAGAAGAGCCTGTAAACTGGAGATAAGCTGCTCTACCTTAAAGGGGCAGCTAGTCCTCAGCCAACACCTGCCAACTGTTGCCATTCAGGTTGAGCGATGCAGGGAAGCAAGATCTTCCAATTTTTCAAAATAAGTCAGAAATTCTGATTTTTATGAGAAATCACCAAATTCTTAAATTTTAAAAACTATGCAAAAGAAACCACTACAGGCAAACAAATAAAATACACCTCTACTCTGAATATGTTTTGTGGGTTATCAGGAAGCAAGCTCTGTAATTATAGTCAGTTCTACGACTTCTTTTCTTTTCTTGTTTTAAATGCCATTTAAATTTCATAGCAAATGCAGAATTTTCATAAAGCATTGCACTTGAAGGTAAAATGTATTCAATGCAATAACAGTGATGGCTTAAATTCAAGATTTTATACAATGAGAACCATCATGAGAAACTATAAAACATAAAGAGGAAGAGTAGAATGTTCTGGAATTTTATGGATCAGGCTAACTGAGTGGGCAAGCTAGCAAAGTTTTTTTGAATGAGGATTTTCTATGGTACCATATCACAAACCTATGGCAGGATAGAATTTCAAAGGACAAGGCATAGGTAGCCTAGAAATAACCACTTAAATCCCTTTTGGTACTAACAGTTACTTGAAGCACAGGTTAAATTTGTTCTGGGTACATTCCTTCAGATCAAAGTAGTTGACGCTTCCAACTTCCTTCCTCTTCTTATGTCCACTTTCTTCCACTTTCTGTGTCCCAACTTTCTTCTTACATATCTGTCAGTTGTCTCCTCATGGATCAGTTCCATCATATCTATGAGACAGAAAATTCTTCCTGATTATCTAAGATAATAGTTTAGGTTTGGTTCTTCTATTAGTCCCTTTTGCATTACTATAATGAAATATTCAAGGCAGCTAAACTTATGAAGAAAAGAGGTTTATCTGGCTCACAGTTTTAGAGACTAAAAGTCCAAAACGCATGGCATAGGCTCTGGTGAAGGCTTCCTCATTGGCTATGTCACTTCATGGTGGATAGCAATGGTAGGAATGTGTGTGAGAAGAAAAGATCACATTGTCAAACAAGAAACCAGGGAGAGATTCAGGTCCCACAATACCTTCTGATGGCACGCCTCCAACTGACCTAAGGACCTACCACTAGGCTCCATCTCTTCAAGTTCCCATTAGCTCCCTCATTGCCACACTGGGGACCAACCTCCCAACACATAAATTTTGACTTAGGTTAAAAATAAAATCAGTTCAAGGAAACTATGCCACCCATTCTCCTACTCAGCCATACCTTCCTTCTGTCACAGAAAATCCCTACCCTTCCCTCGCCTGCATGGAGACAATGATGGCCATTTTCTGGAAGTGTCAGGAACCATGTGGGGATTCATTACAGCATTGCACCTGGCCTGGTGGCTGACCATGAAATGGACTTCTGACCTTCCTCCCCATCTACTCTCCCTTGATTTGTCCTTCTAGTCATGTGTAAGAGTTGTATAATCCCTGTTATCCCTAATAACCTGTGTTATTAGGACCTGTGTTCTCGAAACACACAAACAAAGAAATATTGCTAGAGAATTCCTGCAGGTGCAGCACTTCCAATGAGAGTCCTTAAGAAATTTGGCTTCTCTATGAACAGATATCAAGGAATATAACAAGTGACATAGGGGAGTTATTAGGTATAAGAAGTGATAGGAAGAGAGAAGTATGGTGGCACATGCCTGTAATCCCAGTAACTCAGAAGACTGAGGCAGAAGGATCACTAGTTTAAGGTTAGAGGCAGCCTATGGAACTTAGCAAGACCCTGCCTCAAAATAAAAACATAATAAAAGGGGCTTGGGATGCAGCACAATAGTAGAACACTCGCCCAGCATGTGCAATGCCCTGTATTCAACCCCTAGTGTTGAAAAGAAAAAAGTGATGGGAAAGTTCTAGTCATGGTTAGGTGCTGCAGAGTCTGCCTCATAGAGACCCTCATGGGGTTTTCAATGGCTGACTGTTTTGGGATTGCCTCAGGAAGGGATTGCCAGGTCCTTCTCCCATTTTTGCAGTGCTCGGAATTGAACCTGGGACCTCAGAGACTGCAGAGCAGCGCTCTACCAACTGAGCTAAATCCCAGCCCAGAAAGTACTGATGGAAAAAGAAAAAGGAAAAAGGTACACAAGGTCAAGTACTATATTTGGTGAGTAAGATAGCAAGATATCTCATTAATATAATAAAATAAATAAGATGTGGGATCTTAGAGTCTAGAAAACAGAACAGATAAATAACTCAATAATTACTAATTTAATATAGGAGTATTATAATAACAGTATGTACAGGCTTAGAGGGAGTACAGAGAAGCGATAGAGAAATCCTGTCTGAGGGCATAGGATGATTTAGCTATTAGAACAAGGTTTTGAAAAATGAATTTAAAAGAAAGACTAGATGTAGAAGGGCAATTCAGGCCTTATGGAGAAAGACACATGCAAACTAATAAAGAAGATGTAAAAGACGTACCTCCATTTTC
Organism: Pedetes capensis; assembly: GCA_007922755.1. Classification (NCBI taxonomy): domain Eukaryota; kingdom Metazoa; phylum Chordata; class Mammalia; order Rodentia; family Pedetidae; genus Pedetes; species Pedetes capensis. Next base: position 45,906 of record VMDO01014771.1, on the reverse strand, counting down.
CCCATTAAAGACTGGATTATTTCCATCCCTAACACATAAGTGTCTGCCTGGAGGGCACTGAAATGATAAGGACCCCTGAGGTAGAGCCTTCAAGTCCATGTCGCCTGTGGGAGGGTACACGTGGCTATCCACACCAGGCGGGGAAGAGGAAAGGGGCAAAAATGTCCCACTGTGATGGTAAAGAAGACGAAGTGCTGTGGGGAAGTACGGCACAAAACATGGTCCAAAACTGGCTCATGCTGGCAGAAGCTGCAAGTGTCAGGAAAAGAGACCAGGCTGGGGACTGCAGGCTTACAAACACTTGGAGGACACCTGCCGGCCCTGGCAGGAGACCCAGTGCCCTGCAAACCAGGAGAGCATGCCAGCAGGCCAGGGCATGGGGAGCTGGGGCTCCCTGCTTAGGTCCTCACCTCTTGCCAGGTCTCCTGAGCCTGAGGTGAAGGACAGAGGATCCTGCCCAGGCCTTGCACCTCCCCCTGGACCTCCATTCACAGCCACTGACAGGGCCCTGCCCAGAGCTGACTCGTAGGCTGGCCGGCACCTGCCCTCTGTCCCCTGCAGGGGCCATTCATCAGCCTGCTCTTTAAGTGACCGGCTTCCACCCAGCCAAAGCCAGGGACTCTCTATCCTTATCTCAATTTGTTAATTATTTAAACACTCTGAGTGTGTCTCCGTGTATGTGTGTGTGTACGTGCACACACACATGCACACTTGTAATAGCGTGTTTCATTTCCTTTATTCAAAAATCACATGGAGCCTCCTGGACAGGCAATGCTGAGAGGCTGGAAATCCCTTGAGAGATTTCAACAGAGATAAGCTCTCAAGTTCAAGAAGAAGCAGACAGATAGTCCTAGTGGCAACAGACACTCCTGGTGAAGACAGTGCCTGCCAGGAGATGCCCACAACCCCAGCCTCTGTTTCCCGCTCCTGTTGAATGCCCTGTTGAAACCCTGTGCCGGGGGCACACTGACTGCCACAGGGCTGGGAGCATGCGCAGCCCTGCTGGGGTCCATTCACACGCCCTTCCCTGCCATGCGTTGGGACAGGGAAATGGGGAGCCCTGGCTGATACCTACCATCTGGGATGTCTGATGAGATAGGCAGGTGGTGAGTGATAACTTAAGAGTTAAGGCTTATTGGGTCCATAGCCAGGCACAGTGGCACAAGCCTGCCATCCCAGCAACTTGGGAGGTAGAGGCAGGAAGATTGAAGTATCCACGACAGGGGCAGCCTGTGTAGTTTAGCAAGATGCTATCTCAAGATAATTTTTTTAAAAAATGGGTTGGGGGTATAGCCCAGAGGTAGAGCACTTGCAAAGTATGTCTAAGGCCCTGGGTTCAACTACCAATTACTGCAATCAATCAATCAATCAATCAATCATTTGTTGTTGTTGTTAGGTGCCCTTGAGTCGGTGTCCGACTCATAGTGACCCTATGTACAATAGGGGAAACACTATTGCCAGTGCTTCAGTGCTTCTCTGCTATTGATAGAGTTTTCGATGGCGGATTGATTTTTGGGAGTGGGTTGCCAGGTCCTCCTCCCAAGCCTACAGTATCTGGCGTTCCCCAGCAGACTCCCATCCAGGTACTAACCAGTCCCAACCTTGCATAGCTTCCAAGGTCTGACAGGATCAGAAGCCACAGTGCTACGGCAAAGTGTATTGGGTCCAATGTTCTGGGACAGGCACATTCTATGCTCTGAGGTGGATTCTTTCCATCCTTTCTTACCTCACACTTCTAAGGTCTATTCTTCCATTGTCCCCACATACAGTGAATTGGTGAGGGAATGCGTCCACCATCAGGCAACAAAGTCTGGCAGCAGGGCATCTCTTTTAACCCCCTGTGCTAGAGGAGGCACAGCCACCCTGACTCTGCCACTTACCAGGCAGCTCCCACCAGAGCCCCCGAGGCAGCAAACATGGGCAAGTAGACAGTGAGGCAGAAACGCCCCTGTGTTTGTTTCTTTCTTCGTTGTGACAGAATAACTGACATAAACAATTTGAAAGGAGGGAAGATTCGTTTTGGCTCATGGTCTCGGAAGTTTCAGTCCAAGGTCAGCTGGATCATTGCTTTGAGCTGGAGGAGAGGCAGACCCTATGGCAGAGGGAGCCCTTGGCAGAGGCTGCTCCCCTCGTGGTGGCCAGGAAGCAGAGACAGAGAATGCTGAGCTAGTGGGCTTGTTCCTTCTTTTGTTTTTATTCTATCCTGGTTCTCAGCCTGTTGGCTGGTGCTGTCCACATTCAGGGCAGGTCTTCCCCCCACTACTTAATCCTCTCTGGAATCATCCTCATAGATATACCCAGAAGTGTGCTTTACTAATCTTCTAGGTTCTTCTCAATCCAGTCAACTAGACATTCAAGATTAATCATCACAGCCCATGACAAAAACATGGGTTTATCATTTTAGAGTATTCCACAAGAGAAAACTGTTTTCTAAGCATGATACAAAAACCCCAGAAAACATCAAGGAGAAACCTGATAGATTTGAGCAGATAAAACATTTAAAAATCTGGCTATAAAATTACACAAAACTGAAGAAATGGGAAAATAGTCATGATCCTGACTGGGAATGGATGGCTAAGTTTACTAAAATTTTTAAAACTCTTAATGGCAAAATATATAAACAGGCATCTCTGAGAAGGAATTAAAAATAGAGGACAAACAAATGCAAAAGATGCTCAGCACCACTAAACATTTTAAAAATGTAAATTTAGACAACCAGGCTGGAAGCAGTGGGTCACACCTGTAATCTCAGTGACTGGGGAGGCAGAGGCAGGAGGATCACAGGTTCAAGGCCAGAGGCAGCCTGTATAACTCAGTGAGACCCTGTCTCATGATAGAAAAAAAAAGGGGGGGCAGGGGTAAAGCTCAGTAGTAGAGCACTTAATGTATGTGTGAGGCCCTGGGTTCAACCCACAAGTACTGCAAAAAAAAAAAAATTAAAAAAAATAAGACAACCAAGTTATTGTTGTTGTTAGGTGCCATGGAGTTGGATCTGACACATAGCGACCTTATGTACAACAGAACAAAACACTACCCAACACTGTGCCATGCACATGATCCTTTTATGTTTCAGCCATTGTTGTAGCCACTGTGTTTCTTCTCATTTTGAGTCATGCCACATCTGCAAATGGAGGTCCCAGGGGCTTTACTCCATTCCTGTCACTGAGGTCGGCTCTACTGTGAGGAGGCAATTCTTCCCCAGTCTTTCTTGAATGCCTTCCAGCTGCAGGGGCTCATTTTCTGGCACTTTTTTTGACAGTGCTTCTCTTCTATGCTATTCATAGGGTTTTCAATGGCTAATTGTTTTGGGAATGGGCTACCAGATCCTTCACCCTCTTTTATCTTACTCCGGAAGCTCAGCTGAAACCTCTCCACCATGGGTGGCTCTGCTGGTATCTGACATACCAGTGGCATAGCTTTCAGCATCACAGCAACACACAAGCTCCCACAGCACGACAAACTGATGACATGTAGGAGAAGACAATCAGGGGACAACATTTTCACAGTAAAGTTTGCAGCCATGGATTCACACAATATCCCATTTCATTCCTTCCTTCTTTCTTCCTTCTTTTTTTTTTTTTTTTTTTTTTTCCTTTCTTTTTTGACACAGGAGCTCACTGTGCAGCACAAGCTAGCCTTGACCCCTAGATCCTCCTGTCTCATCCTCTCAAATGCTGGGATTATAGGTGTGTGCCACCACGCCCAGCAATAACCCTATTTTCTATTCCACATCTCAGGCTTCAGTCTAGTTTTCTCTATTTCTAGTTATAACTGCTCTCTCCAATAGTGCGAAACCTGGCTCCTATTCTCCTCCATGTAGTTACTGATTTACCAGACTCTCGGTAAGTACCTATCTCCCACGGCCCCCACTCCCCTACTGTTTGGACTCGGAACTCTTCCCTGGCCCTGGCTTCCAAGGGCCCCTGCATGGATGCCCCCTCAACTCAAGCAGGCTCTGACAGCCTTCTATCCGCACATGGGCACCTACCTCGCTATTCCCATATATTCCCCGTGGGTCAGCCACTCCTTGCAGATGCCCACCCTGGTGGGACCCAGGTTTTTCATTCAGACATTGTTTTAAGATAAATCCAGTGGGGCACCATGGCGCACACCTGTAATCCCAGCTATTCAGGAGGCTAAGTCAGGGGGATCTTGAGTTCAATGCAAGAAGGAGGTTGGGCAACTTAGTGAGACTCTGCCTCAAAATAAAAAGTAGAAAAGGGGCTGGAGAAGAGCTCAGTGGTGGACCACTTTTCTAGCATATGTGAGGCTCTGAGTTTAACTCTCCACCACTGAAGGAAAATAAATAAGTAAATAAAGCCACTCCTGAAATAATTGGCTTAAAGACCACAGATCTTTGAATACAAATTACCAAATTGCTTTCCTGAAGACATGCACCAATTTACAACCATAAAAATCACATTTGAGTGCCTGTTTAAGTGTGGGTATTAACAATTTTTATCCATTTTCCTACTCTTTTGGTTTCTCCCATAACAATTGTATCAAGGACTAAAAGAAAGATGACCCTACAGTCTTTGCTGGTAGAGCACTGTTCTGCAGTTTCTGAGATCCTGGTTTCAATTCCCAGCACCACAAAAATGGGAGAAGGACATGGCAATCCACTCCTAAGGCAATCCTGAAACAATCAGCCATTGGAAATCCTATAAGGGTCCCTACGAGTCGGACACGATTTGATGGCACCTGCCAATGACAACAACAGCCTTTGCAGAGCCATTTTGCCTAACTACCTGCCTTATCTGCCTCTCACTCCTGCACCTACATGACCTCAGACAGTGGGGTTTTGATCTGATTAATTGGTGAACTGTATAGCACAGTCCTTTTAATCACTACCATTTAGATATTAACACTGAAACTTTAAAGAGGGTCTTGGAAAGGCCTTACAAATGGGCAGAAAGGTGAACCCAGACCAATCAGACCCCAAAGTGTTGCCCTGCCCCTCCCAGTGCTGCCCGTAGCCTCATTTCCACCATGTCCACTCCCATCTCACTCCCTCCCTCAGGGACTCTCCTTGGCTTCCTCTTTGTTTATCTAAAACTTGTCTGTCCTTCAAGATCTGGCAGAAAAGCCAACAAAATTTCCCAAATCTTTCCAGTGAAATCTTTCTTCTTCTTTTTTATTTCTTTTTGGTAAAGGAGGGTGAACCCAAGACCTTGCAGGTACTAGATAGTGTTCTTTACCACTGAGCCATATCCCATCCACTTTTTTATTTTGAGACAGGGTCTCACTGAATTGTACAGGCTGCCTCTGGCCTCAAACTGATGGTCCTCCTGCCTCAGCCTCCAGAGTTTCTGGGATTACACAAGTGCACCACAGCCTTCTAAGGAAGCTGAATCACAGCCTCCACAGACTTTTTACAAGGTTATGTGGAAAGTTTTTGAAGGAGACAGAATCCTGCAGGAATAACTCCTGAGTCCCACGCTGAAGTCTAGTGACATCTTGGGACTCTCTTGTCCCTCCAAGTGGAAACTCCTTTAAAATAAATGTTCACCTTATTCACTGCACTTTATGAATTCTCCCTGGTGAAGGCCATGCTGAGCTCTGGTCTGATGGAGGCAGAAGCGTATGTGTGCCTAAAGGAAATTAATTCAATGTTTGTGAAAGGAGGATTATGTCAAGAAAATGTAGCTAACTGGTGAAAAAAAAAAAAAAAAGGCCACTGTGGTTGTTGGCCCTGGGCCACTCTCCCCCTGGAGGTCTCAGTCCTTGGTATATTTATGTCTTTTGTCACCTTCATAATTGGAAAGAGTCGCTCCATGAACTCACTATCATTCTCCCCTTTATAGAATAGCTGTGGGAGGTATAGTGTCACTCAAGGTCATGGGCTCAGAATTGGTCTGAATCTGGAAAGAGACAGAGTCATTACCCCTGGTAGTTGCTTGGCAGCATTTGGAAGGTAAATTAGTGGCTTCAATTGAAGACCTGCTACACAGATGTCCACTTTAGTTGGCACGACATCTCACTTCCTCAGAGGGAAATGCCTGGACTGGCAAGCCTTCATAACCATGAATTCACACTACTTTTGAGACAAATTAAAAGAACTAGAAAAGAAGTTGAATTAATAATAGCTTCCAGTCATAATAATTCACCTACAGAAATAACTGAAGGGGCATGAATTCTGCATTGGATTTGTAAAGTCAGCCATCATGGGCCTGAGGATCTCAGAAACACCGACTCATTAGCTCCAGCGCTTCTGATCAACACTCTCTCTTCACTCAGCTCTTGTTCTTGTCCCAAAAGAGAAGTGTCAGACTGTTTGAAACTCCTTGAAACTTGGGCATTTGGTCTTCCCACCTTCCTGGAAGGGGCAATGAACCAATTACTGATCGCCTTGCTATCCTCTGCAAACCTGGCCATGTCCAAAGGAAAGAGTCCTAACATTGGGGTGGAGAAAGAATAGAGAGCATAAAGTCATGGTCATAATCTCCTGGGCTCCATTCTCATGACTGTACCCAACCAGTCTCAATCTGAAAAGGATGAGGACAATGAGTAACAAGGAGGATGAGGAAGAAGGAGGAGGAATGAGGGAAGGCAGGACCTTAGGTGTGGCCGTTTGAAAAATGGCCTCCAATTTTTTGATACTCCTCCTACTGACAAGTGAGGTTTCTATGCCTTCCTCTTGACCCCAAGCTATGCAACCATTTAAACAGAGGATAGCAGATGCAACACAGAGTTTCCCAACCCAGGCCTTAAAAAAACTGGCAACTTCCAATTCCTGTCTCTTGAATTTCTCCCTTTTGGGTAGCAGCTCCTAGACTGTGGGAAAACCCAAACAGATTTCAGGGATGCCCAGGGGAGCAGGAACCAAGGCCCCGGGCCCCAGTCTCAGTTTGAGTTCTCTCCAATTTTCCAGACATGTGATTGATCCACCATGGAAGTGGATCTCCCAGCCCCAGCTGATGCCACGTGGAGCAAAGACGAGCTTTCTCTCAACCCTGATCCCTGTCCAGATTGCAGATCTCATGATGTGCTACTTCAGGTAAGCTTAAGGATGGTTCATCCCACAGTAATAGGTACCTGGGGCACCAGGTTCCCCAGCATGCCCTGAGGAGCCCAGGGAGGGTTGCTGAGCACTCTCAGCCTTCCCCCAAGAAGTGGCCACTGGTTAGCCTCTCCCACCTGCAAGATGGAGTCCAAATCACTAGCCCAACACCAACCATCTCTCACATATTCTTTCAAAGTGCAGTTTGGATACTGTTGCATAAAAGCCAAAGGGAACTCAGACAAAGCAAAGGACAAATCACGTTATACTTTGTGAACCATGAATTTGTTGGAGGGTTTATACAGGGGTGTGGGTAACTCATGGAAAGCCTTTACATACAGCTACACGGAGAGGGGGAGAGCTCCGCTCTGAGGTCCTGAGTTTGATTCCCAGCACCACAAACATAGGAGAAGGATGTGGCAATCCATTCCCATTGCAATCCCGAAAAAATCAGCCATTGAAAACCCTATAAGGGTCTCTATGAGTCAGACATGACTGGATGGCACCTAACAACAACAACACAGAGAGGAAGAATTCCCTCCTGCAGGAAGTTCTCACGGAGCTGTCTGAAAGGCTGCACCACTATTAACTCCCTCCAAAGTGGGCTTCCTACAGGAGCAGTCTTCTCTTCCCAGAAGTGGGCTTCCTCATAGAAGGGGCCTGTAACTCCCTGGCAGCTTCACCGGCAGGTGTTCCACCTGGGAGCTTCTCCCCTGGGTCACCTCTCTAGCCTATTGTTACCTCCTATAAATTCCTCAGTAGAGCACCCTTCTATGCTCCCTCCAGGAGGGAATACTGACACATAATAGGCTTAGCCACTGGTATATTTCCACCCACTCTGTTGCTATGTTTGCAGGGCCAAGATCCCTCCCTACCCAGTGCCAAGTGTTTTATATCATTGTAGCAATTCTCAGTTCCAGCCCATGCCCAGCCTTAAGGAACCATCTACATAACAGACAGGAAGTGTCCTCCCCAAAATGTTCATGTGTTGAAAACTTGGTTCCTAGCTGGTGGTGGTTGTTAGGTTCCTTGGAGTTGGTGTCCGAGTCATAGCAACCCTATGTACAACAGATTAAACATTATTGTCATGCTTCTCTGCTGTTCATAGGGTTTTCAATGCGGACTGATTTTTGGGAGTGGGTTGCCAGGTCCTTCTCCCAAGCCTGCAGCACCTAGTGTTCCCAGGCAGTCTCCCATCCAAGTACTAACCAGACCTTTTCCTGCTTGGCTTCCAAGATCTGACAGAATCAGTCACCACAGTGCCACGGCTGTAGGCCTCCACCTTGTAGGTGATGGTATTGAGAGGAGACTGGATCAAGAGGGTGTTAACCTCATCGTTAGATTCGTCCATTAATGAGTTCATAGATGAACAGGCTATTAGGAGTTGGGGCCTACTTGGTGGAAGCAGGTCACTGGGGGTCATGCCTTTGAAGGGTATATCTTGTTCCTGAATTGATATTCTCATTCATATTCATTCAATATCTCCTTCTCTCTCCCCCAACTCCTGGCCACCATCAGGTGAGCAGCTTTGCTCTGTCGCAGGCTCCCTGCCATGGTGTTCTACCTCACCATGGTCCTGAGGCCAAGAGACCAGGGACTGAAGCCTCGGAAACTGTGAGCCAACATTAATCTTTCCTCCTTTAAGTTGCTTTGCTCGGGTATTTTGTCACAGAGATGAAACGTGACTAGCACACCAATGTTCTCTCTCACTACTCTCACTCCTTTCACTACTCCTCTGATCTTGGGGACCTATTCAATACTGGGGATGCTTGGTCACAGTTGCTCTAACTTAATAAAAGTAATTGGGGATGAAAAACTCCAGTCAGCCTGTCTCCTAGGCTCAAATCCTGTGGTGGGGTCCACAGGGGCTCCTTTCCATACCGAGAACAGTGCTCTGTGGGCAGTGAATCCCATGATGGGACCAAGGAGGGAGTGGGGCCTGGGAGAAAATCCAATGGATGTGAGTGTCAAAAGAACAAAGAAAAGAAGGAGTGCAAGGAGATCAGGAACACTCACACCAAGTATGAGAGAGAGCCCACATGAGAAAAGAGATAAAAGCTTTTTCTAAATTTGGACTGTGGGCCAGGCACAGTGGCACACACTTGTAATCCCAGCGACTGGGGAGGCAGAAGCAGAAGGATCACAAATTCGAGGCCAGATGCAGCCTGCATAATTTAGCAAGACTCTGTTTCAAAATAAAAAGTAGAAAATGGACTATGGGTGCAGCTCAGTGGTGGAGCACTTGCAAACCATGCATGAGGCCCTGAATTCAACCCCCAGTATGAAAGAAAGAAAGAAAAAGGAAAGAAAGAGAAAGGAAGGAAGCAAGCAAGGAAGGAAGGAAGAAAAAGAAAGATTATGGGCCGAGAATTTCAGTGGAACTGGAGAAGTGGATTGGAGTAAACAGGACAGGGTAGGCAAGTCATCACCACAGGCAAATCTGCCCCAAATTTGTTGAGAAGGGAAGGGAAGAGGTGCTAAGAAAGCTGAAGAGGAAGGTGACGGCTAGGTTAAGCGCTTCTTAGTTCTAAGTTAGTTTGGTTTTTAACATGGAGGCTGCTAAGTAGGTTTATTTAAAAGCCCAGCAGAGGGAGGCGATGGTCACTCAGGCCTGGTCCCTGGGGATGGGTGGGGTGAAACTGGGCCTCAGAATGCAGGGCGTGCCCATGAGCGATGGGGGATCTGCTGAGGCAGTGGGTACACAGAAAGGAAGTGCAAAAATAACACTATCAGCTTTTTCTATACACAGGGGCTGAGGGGCAGAGGGCTCCAAGGGGCAGGCGACTTACATGAAACTGCATTTACCCTCTCTTAACACGGTCTTTTACACTCCAATAACAATAGCATTTTCCAAATAAAAACATGTTTTCTAAATATGTTTTTTATTTCTCTTTTACATAAGAGAGACAAAACCTCAATCTCTGATGCGCCTCAAATCGCCTGGCTGAAAGTTGGAATCACCGGCTTCACCCGCGATCTCGGCTCCTTCAGCGCCACCCAGTGGCTTTTGACAGAAACTACACGCGAGGTTAGAGGATCTGGCGAGCGGAGCTCAAGCCATGTAAAACAATCCTTTGTCTTCAGAAGGTTATTTTCCTGCCAAATCAAACCACCATGTGTTACAACTCCTGGAAGAGCAATCCCAAAGAAACAAAGCCCTGATTTTTTTTAAAACAACTGTGGAAACCAGACCCCACTTCCTTCCTGCAGGATTAGGGTTTATTGAGGCTGGTGGAATAGGTCATCTTGTTTCAGGGTTGACCTGCTGGCATCCCTACCTGGACACTGAGAGAGCAGAAATATTTAAGCTGTCCAGGGAGTTTATCAAAGGTTTTTCTGTTCAGGTTACCAAACTGTTACAAAGGACTCTCTTATGGATGTTTCTGTCTTTTTTTTTTTTTTTTTAAGTTTTTTAAATACCACTGCAACTGCATTTCCCTTCTTTGCATGGCTAAAAGCAAGCGGGCTTGGGGGCATGTAATAAGTGACACCTGAAATGCCTTTCTGTGCACTCCTGTAGGGGAAATGGATTCTCTGTGACCTGGAAAGGAGGTGCCAGGAAGCTCACAGGACCAAGGTGGGCATTGGTGGAGAGGGTATGTCAGGCAAGGTGTTTGGGGTCAGCCATAGGTGTAGTGACCAAAAGTGCTATATAGTCCATGTTTTATGATGAACTCAATTTATTAGAAAGGAATTCAGAAGACACCACTTCAAAAATAAAGGTTTGACTAAATTCAGGAACGAAAACTCCAGAGCCAATTAAGATGCAAAGAAAGATACTGGTACTAGGAAGAAGGAACCCTTGAGGCAGGGCAATTCCAGGCAGGGGTTGAGTCTGAAGTTCTGCTGTGCTGTCTAATGGCTCTGGATAATCAAGACACATCTCATTTGAAGGCTCAATGTCCTCTGCAAAATAGAAATGGCCATAATACCTACTTCATAGGATTATTGTGAGTTTTTAATGAGGTAACATATAGTTAATGGTGACAAATTTTACCCTAAGACATGTTATTGTTGTCCTAAGACATGGAGTATATAAAATGCCACATTCTGAATTGTTCTAACTCATATTTAATCAACTTGCCTCTGTGGTGAAAACGTCAATCTGTCATGTTTAGGCACTCCTCCCCATCTCTACAGTCCCACAAGAATCTCAGATATATCTATTGTGTCCAGAAAGCCAGAATAGGGCTTTTAGCCTCAGTCCATCAGTCACTGCCAAGATCCACACCATGGCCCAGGCAGCCCGGTCCCTAAAGATGTCAGCCCACCCCCAACCGGCTACCCAAGTGTAGGGTCCAGAGAGTCCAGTATCCTGTGGCACCATCACAGACCACCCGCAGGACTCCTTCCTCCCTGGGGGGCTGGGGGAGGTGGTCAAGAGTGTTGATGGGGTCCCCAGCCTCACACCTTTATCTGTGGTCAGCCTTGGGTGGGACCTGTCCAAGCCTCTTGGCATAGACGCTTCCATTTCTTCCACCCCAAAGGCTCTGTCCTGTACTTCAACTGGAAGGTCTCTCACTATCCCCAAGAGTCAAGAGAGTCCAACACGTGGAATGACAAAGAAAAAAAACAAAACAAAAACAAAAACAAAAACAGGAAGGCCACCAATGTCTAGCTATTTAATAAAAAGCTATTTAATATCCTAACACCCTGTTCTGTGAAGCTAGCACCTGTACTGGGGACTCCCTAATGAGTGGCCATCAGCGTCACCCAGCCAGGGGCTGGAGCTGGGGCACGTGAACTTTGGCTCATAGCCCCCTGTTGTTGCTTTGGACCTGGCGGTGGGGGCAGCTTTCTGCCCTCAAACTTGCACCCTTCCAGGCCCATGACCAGTTTGTCACCATCACCTGCTGTCTACTCCTAACTTCCAGCCACTCGCTGGGGGCGGGAGCCATGGAATAGTTTATCTCTCAGCCCAACTCTGCACCTTTCCCTGCGCTGCTCCTCCCCGCTCCACTCTCCTAATGCCCTCCCTCCCCTCGCTTTCCCTCCAGGACCTTCTTCTCCGCCTCCTCCTCCCTCCCGCTGCACCTGCTCCTCCATCAGCCCCGCCCAGCTTCCCGCCCGACGGTCGCCACCAGCAGGGGGAGCGCAGGGCTCAGAGCCCGGCGAGGGGGAAGAGCTGGCGTTTAGCGAAGGCGGGCCAGGGGCGCCTTATCTCATGGGTGCTTGCACAGCCCTCTGAGGCAGGCGTTTTCGTTTTTACAAAGAAATTGAGACTGAGTAACTGCCCTGCTTTGTATCCAAGTTCTCACAGCTAAGAAGACATAGAACTAGACGCTGGTCTACCGTCACTGGAGCCTGGTCCCTGTAATGCCACAGAGACTTCAAAGCCCCGGTGGTTTCCACCCTATTGGCTCCCTCTCCTGGAAGGAGGGTCCCCCTGCTTGGCAGCAGGGTTTGGGCAAGGTGGAACTGGCCCCGCTTAATCGTCTTTGAAGAGCTTTCTGTGCCCATGAGGAAGACACCTGGCCAAGGAAAGCAGCTGTCTGCAAAGGTTTTCCGGCAGAGGCCCCAGGAATGTGCTAAGCGGGTACAGGTGGGTCTGCTGGCCGTGGTAAAAACCTCAGGAGCCAAACTCAGGGCACCACAGAGGGACTTTCCCACGGTTGCCAGTTTGCCCACATTCGATTGGGCTCTGGACAATAGAAATTCCCACAATAGATTAAGCAGGACAATAGAAATGAAATCGACACTTTTTCTATCTGGCTTTTAAAGGATTTTCCCAATTATCATTTTTCAGGGAGAAGTCCTTTATGAGGATCATGTTTCCCATTGCTTCTAAGAAAAAATGAGGTCTAGACTTAGTAATTTTTGTCACCACTGACAGGGAGCACGAGATGAGGAGGGAAGAAATCTACATTTGCGAGGCACTTGTAGACATTTCATCATGCTTCTCCGCCTCCATGACTCTTATAAATATTAATTTAACTTGCTGGGTAAATTGGTAATAAAATTCTCTTTGTATTAAGGAAGTGGTAAAAGTTAATAGGCTGTATGGCCAGAATAATTCCTGGGTGGTTTCATTGCAGAGCAGGCCAGCACCTCTAATTGTGCTGTGAAGGGCTGACTTACTATGCCACACTTCCTGGCTGGCAAAGCATTGTTTTTGATTAAGGTAGCTTTCCCAGTATTGATATCCAACCTGGCACAAACTAGCATTCACTGATATCTTTATAAGAGGATTAAAACCAGTTTCCTGTCTACCTTTGTATTCGGTTTTCTTCATATGTTCATCTGTTCTACTCAGAATCACCTTGATGTTAAATCTAATGGTCCGTCCCCAGGCCTTGTTCTTGATTTACCATCAGTGTTAGTCCCAGTTATTTCTCTTTTCCTTGAAAGGCATTCTCCTCTCAGTTTCCAGGGTACCACATTCACTTGCTTTTGTGCTTATCCTTCTGGCAGCCCCTTTTTTGTCTTTTTCACATTCTTCCTTTCCTTTTGTGCATTCCCTAATAGAAGTGTGTGAATCTATTCATTCCCTCAGGGATATCATCATTCTGCATTAGATATCATCTGTAGGCAGGCCCAGTGGCATAAGCCTGTTATCCCAGGGACTTGGGATGCTGAGGCAGGATGATTGTAGATTCAAGACCAAAGGCAGCCTGTGTAACTTATTGAGACCCTCTCTCCATTTAAAAAACAAAAAATTAGCTGGGGATGCAGCTTAGTGGCAGAGCACTTGCAAAGTATGTGCAAGACCCTTGGTTTGGCCCTCAGTGTGTGTGTGTATATATATATATTTATATGTGTGTATATATATATAATATAATATAATATAATATATAATGTATATTTATAATATGTAATGTACATTTATAATATATAATATATATACATTGTATATATGTGTGTATATGTGTATATGTGTGTATGTGTATGTATGTGTGGTGTGTGTGTATGTGTATGTATATGTGTGTGTATATATATATATGTATATATATGTATATATATATATATATATATATATATATATATATATATGTATGTATATGTAATGTGTATGCTAATGACTCAGAAATTTATACCCCTAACCCAGACTTTGGCCCCAAACACAACATCTCCACTTGGTGTCTAGTTTTCTTCTGAAACTTAAAATGCCCTGCTGTGATTTGTCTGCCAAGGACTCATGGGTTAGAAACTTTGTCCCCATTTTGGCAGTGTTAAGAGGTGGTAGGATCTTGAAGAGAAGAGGCCTATTGGAAGGTTGTTAGGTTATTGGAATCATGCCTTTATAAGGGATAAAGTGTTTCTCCTAAGACTCCAGTTAGTTCCCACGAGAGTGAGTTGTTATATGAAGGCAAGATTGGTCTTTCTTCATTCTCTCTGGTTTTCCATCTCACCATGTCATGTTTCTCTCCCATGCATTCCCACTATGATGCCCTCTGTCCTAAGACCCTCACCAAAGCCCAGCAGATGTCAGCACCATATTCTTGAACCTCCAGAACTGTGAGCTAAATAAACTTCTTCTCTTTATAAAGACCCCAGCCTCAGGTATTTTGTTATAGCAACAGGACATGGACTAATACATACCCCAAACTCCTCGTAGTTCTATCAACTCCTCCCACTCCCCCCCAAAAAAAAACTTACTTCTCTTATAGTCGTCCTCATCTCAGCAAGTGATAACTTTATTCTTCAAGTTGCTCTGGCAAATATAAATACACTTATATACATATGTGCCTGCAGCTGTAGCCCTGTGGCATCCGATCCTGTCAGATCTCAGAAGCTAAGCAGGGTCGGGCCTGGTTAGTACCTGGATGGGAGACTGCCTGGGAACACCAGAAGCTGTAGGCTTGGGAGAAGGACCTGACAACCCCCTCCCAAAAGTCAATCTGCCATTGAAAACCCTATGAGCAGCAGAGAAGCACTGACAATAGTGTTTCCCCTGTTGTACAGAGGGTCGCTATGAGTCGGATACCGACTCAATAGCACCTAACAACAACAACAACAATACATATGTATGTACAAGCTTGTATATATGTATAAAATATAAAATATATTAACAGATGTATTTTATACAGTCATCCTCAAGTCTCTTTTTTTCTAACTCCCATATCAAATTTTTTAGCAAATGCTATCAGGTTAGCTTTCAAAGTATGTTCAGAAACCCATCACTATTCACTCTCTCCCCTGCTCCATTCTGCTCCAGATCACCCCATCTTTTGCTCCCTGAGCATTGCATCAGCCTCCTAACTGGTCTTCCACTTTTGCCTGCTTTAGCCTCTTCTTGACACAACAATCCAAATGACCCTGTTCAGATATAATTAGATCATCCCATTTCTCTGCTCCAAACCTTGAAATATAGCTTCCTCATTTGCTGAAATTAAACATCCAAACCCATACAAGATTTACAGGCCCATATCACCTGGACCCTCATTACATCTCTGGCCCCTTTTCCTTTTCCTCCTCCTTTTCCACCTCCTCATCTTTCTCCCTACTTCATTTGTTCCACTTCCTCTAACACCGCAGACAAGCCCTGACATTGGTGGTCTTTGTGCCCAAGAGATATCTACATGGCTGCCTCCACTATTTCCTTCAGATCTTTATTCAGATGTCACCATCTCACATGGCCTTTCCTGGACACCCTATCTAAAATTACCACAGGCTCACATGAGTCCCCTCTCCCTTCCCTCTTTACTTCCTTCATTAGCATATGTCATTATCTATGTTCTCTGTATCTGGTAGGGCACTGCCTAGAGAGGCAGTTTGCCCAAGGGCCTATCTAGACCCCTTGGAGGTCTGAGGCTTGTTCCCCAGGCAATCACCTTTCCCCTATATCCCGGAACTCTGGGTCGTTGAGCTCCCAAAGATGGTGCTGGTGTCCAAACCCTCTCCTCAGACCCCTCGACACTGATTAGCTGTTTCCAAACCACTGAACAGCTCCTAATTGGACCATTTGGGAACCATCCCTGATTGGCTACTTTCACAAAACCAAATTTGCATACCCGCCCCTGCATTGGCTGAGACCCTAGAGAGTATATAAAGGTGGTACACGAAGCAGTCTGGGTCCATTCCATCAACTGGGATAGACGAAACAATAAAGAGCTGTTGGAGCAGAGCACTTGGAGTTGGTGTCTTCACTGGGAAGAAAGAAGCAAGGAGCTGCTGTGGGCATAAGCCTCTGAGCCAGTCTTTCTCAAGGCTTCTCAGAGCAGCCGTGGGCATAAGCCTCCTTTCTGGGCGGCGCGGTTCTTGGGTGCTCGGCTCCCCCTCACCAGACAGTGGGTCTTTGGCGGCTGGTTCCGGCTCGTGGCCAGAGCGGGTCCAGCGCCAGGGCAATGCCCCACAGTATCTTACTTGTTATGGTTTGTATATGAAATGTCCTCCACAGGCTCATGTTATGGACACTTGCTTCCCAGCTGGTGGCACTGTTTTGGGAGGTGGTGGAAGCTTTAGGAGGTAGGGTCTAGTTGGAGGAAGTAGGTCACTAGGTGTACTTTTGAAGGTTATGCTGAATCCCTGTTCCCTTCCTCTCTCTCTGCTTCCTGCCTGCCCTGATGTGAGCTGCTTTGCCATATTCTTCTTGCCATGATGAACTGAAACCTGTGAAACAATGAGCTAAGTAAATCTTCCCTCCTTTTTAAAAATATATCAGGCATTCTGTCACAGCAACAAGAAAGCTAATTAATATACCTCTTGTCTTATTTGTTATCTGTATCTCCCACTCAAAAGCAAAAGTTCTCAAAAGCAGGCATTTTTATCTGTTTTTAATCTTCAGAACCCAGAACAGTGCTTGGCACACAGGAGTTTTCAATGAATAGTTCTCCAATCAAAATCTTCATTGCAACCAAACATAACATAGGTGTAGTTACCAGTCTTTGTGGGGCAGTTGCTGTCCATGTATGTATGTTATCTTGTGGCTGTTTGCAAGAGATCCTTCAACCAGAATATAATCTTTCCAAGACCTCATTTGCCTCTATAATGTTTTGGTCATTTATATATTGTAGAACTTCTGACAGAGAAGTTTAGTTTTTAACTCACAAGACTTTGTTACCCTGTCTCTTCCATGTTACAATAGGAAAAATTTAAGTACATTCACTTCACTCTGTAGTCCCACATGCATGAAAAGACGGTTCTATACTAGATGGATGCTATAACATTGGAAAAGTCTTCATCAGATGCCCTGGTTACTTTCTGTTGGGGTCTCTGAGCATCAAGAAGTAGAATCTCAGAGAAGCAGGTCATTCTTCACTGGGATCCAGAGAAGGCATCTATGGACAGCTTGCTGACATTGAATTTGTAGGTCTAATCCTGAAACTGCAGGACCACTTGTCAAAAGCAATTATTTCTATGTCAGTATTATTCCAGCCACATTACACTCTGCTGATAAATCTTCATCTGGTCATTTAGAACCCTGTCATAATGACATTTCATTCATATACCCCAAGGTGAAATTTAGAAGGGAAAAAAACTTTATGTAACTTAGTGAAAATGTCCATATATTGAAACGAACAGAGTTTATTAAGTGAAATAACACTTCTTCTCCTTCTCATATAGACATGTTTCATATTAGATATTATCATGTGAATATATATAATTGTCAGGCTCTAGCTGAAGAGAGTGGTTATAATAAGTCATTTGGGGTTCTTATTCTTCCCTCCATTTATTCTCATCACCCCCACAGCTCAGGATAGCTAGCTCATCCAACAGGCACAGGTGGAACTGTAAAATAGGAGCAGGTTTTTATTACTTTCCAGTCCCCTTCTAAATGAAGCTAGTGACTGCAGTAGCCTGTCAACCCGATGGTGATAAAACCTTTCAAATGAAACTTCCTCTTCCGCAAAGATAAAGAAAACTAGATTCAGAGTCTAATCTCCTTGCCCCTAACGACCTTCTTATTTTTTTAAGACCAGCTGTGAACATTATTTTTAAAGCCAACGATGAATGTCTGCACTTGCCCAATGCAGCCCAGCCCTTCCATGCACACAGATGCCACTTGCTGCCTGTGTGTTGGTCTTGCTCATCCACTTTGGTCTTTGCAAATGAAGGAACTCAAAAGACTGAAGGCTGGGTCTCCATTTTGGCCCCTGCATTCTCCTCTTCTTTCCATGCTGAAGGTGATAGCTCAAAGGCAAGAGCATGGACACATTCTGGAAGATTCTACAAAATTCTGACAATGGAGCTTTGAGGTCAGTGGAGATTATCCCATAGGCCAGGTGGGAAGGTAGAGACCAGTCTTTTTTCCATAGCAAACATCTGGAAGCAGAATGGTCTGTTCCAGTCCAAAACACCACCCCTAAGCAGTATTTCTCATCCTTCCTTTTATGGGGTGCTTTTGTACCCCCTCACTAAGGCCAGCTCAACTGGTTATTGCTAATAGTCCATGCATTAGTATTGCTTCAGCATACAGAAAAAGAAAAAAGATTTCCAGTTCCTTTCTTGAGGTTGCTACAACACTGGCCCAACATTTGACAAATGTCTTCCTGCATGCACACCTGCACAAGGCAATATCATTTACAACAGAGTCTCAAATTTTAAATAAAATACTAGGCTAGGCAATTTATAAGAAACAGAAATTAATTTTTCACAGTCCTGGAGCGTGGAAAGGCCTATGTGTTGGCAGATCCAGTGTCTGGTGAAGGCCTATTGCTCATAGACATTTTCTCATGGCAGCCTCATGTGGAGGAAGGGGGCACTGGGATGGGAGGGGCCAACTCACTCCCTTGAGCCCTCTTGTTGTTTTTGTTGTTCTTAGGTGCTATCAAGTCAGGTCTGACTCGTAGCAACCCTATGTATGACAGAACAAAACACTCCTTGACTCTATGCCATGCCTGGCACTGTCAGTGCTTCTCTGCTATTCATAGGGTTTCCAATGGCTGATTGATTTAAGATTGCTTCACGAGTAGATTGCCATGTCCTTCCCCCATTTTTTGGTGCCGGGGATCGAACCCAGGGCCTCAGAGAATGCTGAGCAGCACTCTACCAACTGAGCAGGCTCCTAGCTCCTCAAACCTTCTTATGAGATGTTAATACCATCCACAAGGGTTTAAAAAGTAGTTTTCTGCTTTTATTTTCATCCAGCCTCGTAATATAGTTGCACTGGGGATTGAGTTTCAATGTAAAACCTGGAGGGGACTCAAACATTCAAGCCGTCACTCCCCACGCCCAAGTCTCCTATGCACAATCCCCTTTGCAGTGTGTCCTGCATGGCCCCTTTGGGTGGGCAGGGTGAAGCAATCCTTCCATCACTCACTGCTGTGTGATTTTCCTGGGGAGACATAAAAGAAACCTCTATTCACCCCAAATAGGAAAGGAATCAATAGACCAAAGAAGGATTCTGTCAAGTCCATCTTGGAAAACCAGTGAGTTTACTAGAGCTATTACGGAGGTGTGGGTGGCCTGTGGGCAGCTATCCCACCAAGAAGTCCTCCCTCAGTCAATGGTTACCTCTTCTGTGGTGGTGATTGGAATCTCAGGGGAGGGGGCTCATGAGGAGCTTGTGAGGGTCTTATGACCCTCTTTCCTCCCTCCACAAGGGAATGTTAAAGACCCTTTACCATTTTAGGCCTAACTATCAGCTGAATGAGCTGGGGTTTAGCTCAGTTGGTAAAGCAGCACCTGCTCTGCACTCTCTGAGGAACTAGGTTCAATCCCTAGCACTGTAGAAATGGGAGAAAGTCCTGGCTGTCAACTCCCAAAGCAATCCTGAAACAATCAGCCAAAGAAAACCCCATGAGGGTCGCTATGAGTCAGACTCAACGGCACTTAACAACATCAGCTGAGTTTTTGGACTGATTTTGTTGCCATGACTGTGAACCAAGGTCCCCTGTAAGTCATCACACATACTCTGCTTCGAGACCGTGATGGTCATATCTAGCCAGAAGGAAAGAGCTACACTTCACTCACCTTAGAAGAGAAGAGGCCTGGTGTGGTATGGGGAGACGGAGCTAGTGTGGACAGAGAGCTGGCTGTTGGGGAAGGCTCCTTGAGGAGAAAGACCAGCATCTTTTATCCACAGTGAAAGGAGAAGCAGCACTGCCTGGACTCAGGACAAACCTGGGCCTATGGGCTTCTCACCCCCTTCCCTCTACCCATTCAAGAGGGGCACATGGGACAGAAGGCTGACTTGGAAACAAGAGCTCATCTAAATCAAATGGCATATCATTTTCTGGATAAGAAGTCTCAATTTGTGCTATGGCAGTTCTTTCTAAACTCATTTCTCCATAGGGTGAATTTTACCTAACATCTCCAAAGAGAAGGAGTGGTGTGGATGTTTAGAGAGTCAATAGACCTTCACGACAATGAGGCTATCGCACAGGATTGTACAGTTTACCTACAGGACATTCTTAAAAATTAAGAGTACTAAGGAGTGACTTATGCTAATATATATATATATATATATATATATATATATACATACACACACATATATATACATATACACATATATACACATATACATATATATACAGAGTATTTATATATATTAAAAT
Source organism: Pedetes capensis (assembly GCA_007922755.1). NCBI lineage: Eukaryota > Metazoa > Chordata > Mammalia > Rodentia > Pedetidae > Pedetes > Pedetes capensis. The sequence continues at coordinate 25,467 of VMDO01014771.1, read as the reverse complement.
ACAATAGTACTTATGCAAATTTAGGAGTAAAAATCCAGTAATTACTAATACTAATATTACATTTTACTAAGTTACTTTGATAGTTAATAAAACAACAGTACTGTTGGATTGCCAAATAAGCAAATCAATGAATGAAACTTAATTCACTTATTAAACAAAGATCAAGGACCTAGTGTGTTCCAGGCATGGGGTGCTACAGAAACTACATCCAAGGTTCCTACCTTTGAGGTTACAGTATCATGGAAGAAACTAACGTTAAATGATGCCACAAATAACTAATGATCACAGTGATAGGTAGCAGGAAAGTGCAATGCTCTCCCAAAGAGATATGTCAACCTGAAACCTGTGGATGTGGCCTTACTTGAAAAAAAAAGGTGGGGAGAGGGCAGTTTTGCAAATGTAATTAAGTTAAGGATCTGGAGATCAGATCTTTCTGGGTTGCCACAGTGGCCCTCAATCCTACAATAAATGTCCTCATAAGAGAAGGGCAGAGAAAAATTTGAGACACACAGGAAAGAAGTCCTGTGAAGATGAAGGCAGAGATTGGAATGACACAGCCACAAGCTAAGAAACACAGGGAGTCTCCCCCCACTCCCAGAAGCTGGAGGGCCAGCCCCTGGGCTCGCCGTTCTGAGTGTTCTACATGACATGGGCTGGGGAGGCCCAGGAAGAATGACAGCAAGGTTGTTTCCTGTGTTCCCCTGTCAGGCTGACCCCACCCATAGAAGTCAGTTTTTCCTCATTAGTAAAAAGAGTTAAGCAGCGTAAGGTTTTGAGTTTGCATTTTGTCTTGCATTTCCTCCTAGAGGACAAAATTATAAGATATGAATTTTACAGATTTTGTCCCTAGATGAAGTCCCCAGAGATGTTCTCCTTAGCCACTCAGGGACCATGTCCCAAACAGAAGGCACAGCTTTCTAACTCCACTAGACCAGTGGTTCCTAAGTATGATAAGCATACCATCTGACAGCCTAGATTGAAACTCAGAATCAAGGGCCCAGGCCCAGGCTACTGAATCAGACTCTTTCATACTCTTCAGCATTGGGTCCAGGAAGGTGCAATCTAAGAGATTCTTCTTACATGATTTTTACATGCACATTCACATTTGAAAAACATGCATTAGTGCACCTGTGATATCCTGTCTCACCTCGAAAGCTCTTGACCTAGATTCTATCCTTGGAGCTATTCCTGCCTGTTGACTGCAGGTTGACTACCCATCCAGCAAACAGAAAAATCTTATCTGCTTCTAGGTATTTGTCTAACATCCTTTGAAATCCTGAGATCAGAGGATGGAGATAAACCCAGCACTATTGTTTATCAACTCTTGAACTGCAAAATACAGCCCTGGGCATTTTCTTTCTGGGAGCCACAGAGATTAGTGTCTCTCTCTTACTTCACATCTATAGGCAGGTTGAAATGCTAAGTTTCAAAGGCTTTAGATATCTTTTTCCCCCTCTTTGCAATATTCTGAATCTGCTGTCTGCCTTGAAGCCCAGTTGGGCCAAGTGCTGTCTAAGCTGTTCAAATCTCCAGAGGTCTCACAGCCAATCTCTGAAGCCAACTGTGCACCCACCAGAAAAACCAATCCACCTCCCCAGCCATTTGGGGGCCTGCAGTGCCCGATGAGCTCTGTGTGCCAGGATTGAGCACCTCTTCAGGAACATAACATTATGTTTCACTTAGCACCTCAATGCTCCCCGGGGCTGAGTATTATTTCATTTTTAAAGTAAGAACAGTGAGATTCAGAGAAGTTAAGTAATTGGCTAAAGATTACGTGGTTGGGGATGGCATGGCTGTCACTTGACTACAGGTCCACAGCCTCCTGCCTGTGCTCCCTGAGCCACACTCTGGCTCTCCATATTGAGTAGCCTTTGATGGACACTGCCCCAGGCTCCATCCAGACTATCACCAGGATGAACCCCTGCGTGCTTCTGCCTTGCCTGCTAGGCCTAGGGAAGGTGTTCCTTAAACTCAAACATTTGTGGTCCTGCATCAATGGGGAAATGTAAACGATGCCCCTGCCTCGGAGTGGTTGCTTGCCCTAAGCTTCAGTAGAGTTCCCCAAAAGGCTGCCTGACCCCAGACTATAATCCTTGAAATTCTCTGATCTGGAGGACCCCTGTTCGGTCCCACAATGTGATGGAATACTATTCACCCTGGAATCCCCTACCCTTTCCCCGCCAGTTCCCTGCCTACTAGTCCAGCTGTTTTCTAAACAGATTAGCTCCAAATAGTTTGCAGAACTAAATGTCCTTGTAGTCCCTACAAATTTGAAGATTCATTGTTTTTCTAAAAATCTGTCCCATTGCAATGTGAAGAATTTTGTTAAGGGCTGGGCCTATTTCTCTGCATCCTGGGGCTACTGCTGTAGTATGGATCTGGAATGCCCCCTACAGGCCAATGTGTTAAAGGATTGGTCCCCAGCCCATGGCACTTTTGGGAGGTAGTGGAACCTTTAAAAGGTGAGGCCTAGTGGGAAGAAGTTAGGTCATTGGGGGTGTGCCCTCCAAAGGGATATTGGGCCACTTCCTGTCTCCTTGTTCCCCAGCTGCCGTGGGATGTATTGGTTCCCTCCACCATGTGTGCATGGCAGTGTTGGGCGCCCCCCAACAATGATGTTCTGTGCCGGCACAGGCCCAAAACAGCAGGGCCAAATGAACACAGACTGAAACCTCTGGAACTGTGAGCCAAAATAAGACTTTTCCTTGATTAAGTTAATTATCTCAGATATTTTTTCAAGGTAACAGAAAAGTGGTTATCATACTAACCATTCTATACCCATTCACCTTCACAGATGTGACAAGATACTGGATCTTTGACACTTATTCAGGGACTTAACTACCCCAAAAGATCTCTAAGTGTACATGATTCCATGTATTTTCCATCCTGGTGATACCATTAAAATTGCTGTAAATAATAAAGAAGTACTTAATCACACAATGATCACTCAGAGTCAATGATACAGACAGGTGCCTTCAACAGACCAGAAACTTCAACAAAATTAGAGAAGGTGGAAAGGGTGCAGAGCAATATGATGAAAGCTGCCATCCAGAGAAAGTGTGCTGGCCAAGGAGACAGCTGATCTGCCTGGCAGAACTCCAAGAAGCCCAGGTGTACACAGCTCAGGTGTTACAGGGGACAGAAGTGCAAAGAGAATGGAAGAATGAAGTGAGATGCAAAAGTATAGAGGTTGTATATTTTATTTTCTTACAAAAGTAGTATATGCCCCTTCTAAAAATCCAATTAACATTGAAATGCCTACATTACAATGAATTCCAAGAGTTCGAATGCCATTCTAAGTGTAATTACCATTAACAATTTTTGGGTCTCTTTCCACGAATTTTCTTTCTTTCTTTCTTTTCTTTTTCTTTTTTCTTTTTTTTTTTTTAAACAAATGAACATGTGTGCATTTATAGGTTTTTAAAAAAATAAAAATAAAATGAGATCACATTAGACAGATGTTTTTGAAATGTAGGTTTTGCTATTATTCAAGTAGAGTGCAGCCAACAGACCAGGAGAATGCCATTGAAAAGACAGTTTGTCACTAACAACTCCCAAAAGGAGAAGGCAATGCGGGGCCACAGGGGAAGCTTCAGGAGGCCATCAGGTGGCAGAGGAAGCAAGGGGCACAGACTTGGCAGGAGCCTTTGTTGTGGTTTTCCTGGGACGGAATGGGCAGGCAGGGTAAGCAGGCTTAGCTAGTTTAGGCTTGGCTAGTTTGGATAAGGGGTTTAGGGACTGCCCCTTGTTGCCTGGTACGTAGCCCTGGGGTAAATAGGCAAAGGGGAAAATGCCCCAACTATGGGAGTTCAACAAAGGAAGTCAGTGGTATGTCAGAGCTCTGGATGAGTTGGCTTGCTCAGGAAAGGCACACTCCCAGGGAAGTCATTTGCTTTTTATGAATTAGCTAGCCTGGGAGGACACTTCCTTTATCTACTTGCTCCAGCAAAAGTCTCACAATTGATTTTCAGTGGCCAGGCCCCTGTGAAGTGTCCCCTGGATCCAGACATTGGGGCCAAACTCACAAAGACTGCCAGAACTGGAGAGGGGAAGGACTAGAGACCCAAGGGAGTCAGGGAACTTTCCTGTTACCAGGAAAAGGCGGACAGCAACACACATACGTTACGTTTGGTCAGCCTGCCTTCAACAATTTAGAAAAAGGTCAGTGAGGTTTATGACACAGACCCTGTAATGGTTTGGATTTTGAATGTCCCCCAAAGGCCCATATGCTAAAGATTTAGTCATAAGCCTGTGATCCTATTGCAGGTGATGGAACTTCTAGGAGGTGGGGCCTTGTAAAAAGGTCATTGAGGTGGAAACTTGGAGGGGATGTTGGAGCCTGGGCCATTTCTGATTCTTTTTCTTTGCCTCCCAGCTGCCATGAGGTGGACCACTTTGCTTTACCACACACTCCCCACCATGATATTCTGCCTCACCGCAGGCCCAGAATCAATGGAGCCCACTCTCTATGGACTGAAACCTCTGAAATGGTGAGCCAAAATACATCTCTCCTCCTTATAAGTTGCTTACCTCAGGTGTTCTCTCACAGTGATGGAAAGCTGACTAATATGGACCTACTGAGAGCTCTAAGAATTGATATCTGGCAAAAGGTGTGGTACAGCAAATGGGGGGAAACACAATCACATAAAGCCACAAAATTCATCACTGATTCTTGCTTTGCCAATGTTTCATGTTTATTTTATTTCTCACTATTATCTCTGAAGTTCAAGCTCTCATTAATCCATATCACTTAATATAATAAAAATTGCTTATAATTAATAGTGATGTTGATGAGTGCTGTCAGGTTGGACTCAACTCACAGCAATCCTATGTATAACAGAATAAAATGCTACCCAACACTGCCATGCATACGATCTTCTTACGTTTGAGCTCATTGTTGCAGCCACTGTGTTTCTTCTCACTTTGAGTCATGCCACGTCAGCAAAAGGAGGTCCAGGGGCTTTACTCCATTTCTGTCCATTAAGTCGACTCTACTTTGAGGAGACAACTCTTCCCCAGTCATTTCTTGAATGCCTTCCAGCCTGGGGGGCTGATTTTCCAACACTATATTAGACAGTGTTTCTCTGCTATTCATAGAGTCTTCAATGGTTAATTATTTCAGGAATGGGCTGCCTGATCCTTCTCCCTCGTCTGTCTTAGTCTGGAAGCTCAGCTGAAACCTGTCCACCATGGGTGACCCTCTGGTATCTGAGATACTGGTGGCATAGCTTTCAGCATCACAGAAACATGCAAATCTCCACAGCAGAACAAGCAGACAGACACGTTGGGGTTAATTAATAGTAGTTCTTTTTTTATTGAACAGTCACAAAGTGCTGGGCAGGTACCAGGTACTATGCTAAGAGATCTATGTGTTGTTTCATTATATCCTCACAGTAACCCCATTAGGTGGTCACAGCTATTATCACTTTTACAGATGAGCTAGCAGGGCTCAGAAAAGTTAAGCAACTTGCCTGAGGACAAACAGTTATATATCATAGAGCTCTTCCTCTCTTGGACCCTCTGCTCTCTCTACTCCCTTTGCTCTGGCTGAAGACTAAACTTACCTTTAAGATCTAGACCTTTCTCCAAGACAGCTACATGGTTTCTCTCATCTCTAAATCCAAAAGCATCTCAAGCATTTATTTCATATTCATGCATATTTTGTGTACATTTTAAAAACTATAGCTTTGTTTCCTTGAGGGCAGAGGCAGTGCCTTATCTTTGTAGTCCCAGGCTAAGTACAGGCCTCACCCATCTCTAACAGTTGGTGGGCATCCACCCTGTGGAGCCCACCAGTATGGTCCACTCATGTATCAGTTGTTGTTGTTGTTGTGTGCCGTGGAGTCGGTATCCGACTCATAGCGACCCTCATAGGGTTTTCAATGGCTGACGGTTTCGGGATTGCATTGGGAGTGGATTGCCAGGCCCTTCTTCCATTTTTTGCGGTGCTGGGAATTGAACTCGGAACCTCAGAGACTGCAGTGCAACGCTCTACCAACTGAGCTAAATCCCACCCCCATGTATCAGTAAGCAATGGCTAATATTCATGATGGTGACTAAGAGTCCAGGAAGATGATGAGCTGTGTTTAGAGATATCTGGGGGAGATTTTTCCTTGATATTATTGAAGTAAAACCTAGGAGACTTGGGGAAATTCGTTTCTGGATTTTAGTATATTTATACAGAAATTTTACTAATTTCTACACACCTTCAAGCACATTTGCCTGCTGATGCTTATCTAAGGTCATTCAGACTAGGAAGGTAAGGGATATAGTGACTCCTCAAAGTCAGTCCTTTTACTTTTTTATCATACCCAAATAGATCTCCAACCTCCACCAACAAAAGAAGACCTAGAATTGAAAAATCTCACTTCTGGGACTGTCTAGTCCAATCTCTCCAAATTACAGATGAAGACAGACAACTTTGGTTTTTGAAAGTTATTTTCATTTAAGCCAGGTGCAGGGGCTCACACCTGTAATCCCAGCAACTTGGGAGGCAGAGGCAGGAGGATTGTGAGTTTGAGGCCAGAGGCAGCATGCATAACCTAGCAAGACCCTGTCTCAAAATAAAAAATAAAAAATTGGCCCGGGGTACAGCCCAGCGGTAGTTGTTGTTGCTAGGTGCCATGGAGTTGATATGTGACTCATAGCGACCCTACATACAACAGGTAAAACATTATTTTCAGTGCTTCTCTGCTGTTCATAGGGTTTTCAATGGTGGATTGATTTTTGGGAGTGGGTTATCAAGTCCTTCTCCCAAACCTACAGTACCTGGTGTTCCCAGGCAGTCTCCCATCCAAGTACTAACCAGGCCAACTCCTGCTTAGCTTTCGAGATCTGAAGGGATCAGATTCCAAAGGGCTACAGCTGCAGGCACCCAGTGGTAGAGCACTTGCAAAGTATGTGCAATGCCCTGAGTCCAATCCCCAAGTACTGGAGGAAAAAAAAGCTATCATCATTCCTTGCCATTAGAGGCTACATATTAGTTCCATTCCATCAAAGCCTTCTCCAGTGGACACTATCACAGCAACCCCACGATATTTGCTACAAGGACATCTAATAGGTGGCCAGATATGATGGTGCATGCCTATAATCCTAGCAACTTGGGAGGCAGAAGCAGGAGAATCTCAGTTCAAGGCTAGAGCCAACCTCCATAAGTGAATGAGACCTTGTCTCAAGATAATAAATAAACAAATAAAAGGGCTGAGGGTGCAGCTCAATGGTAGAGCACTTCCAAAGTATGTGTGTGGCCCTGGGTTCAGCCTCCTAGTACAAAAGAAAAGAAAAGAAAAGAAAAGAAAAGAAAAGAAAAGAAAAGAAAAGAAAAGGGAAGAGAGGGAAGGGAAGGGAAGGGAAAAGAAAAAAAGAAAAAGATATTAGTAGTTTATCTCCCAAGAAGAATTTCTCTAGGAGGCCAAATGTAATTTGAGCCAAAGCCTCCTTGTCCATTGTTCCCTGAACACAACAGGAGTGAGAGCTGTCCCTGGGTTCCTACCACTTGGGCTTGGAAGCCCTTCTGCCAGGAACCCTGGGCTGGTTGGGTGTGGGAGGGCAGGGAGAAGGGACTCTGCTCTAGGTCTTTGCAGTGTCTGCAAGAGGAAGGTCAATGTTATCAGCTATCAGGAGCAGGCTTGAGTTTGAGCATTTACTGACCCGGTGGAGGAGCTGGGGACCTGGTCAGTGGGTCCTGAATGTAATCCCCTGGGAATCCATAGCGGTTGCCTACTGCCTCTTCCTTCCCATATGAATCCAGAATTGTGAAAGAGACCAGGAAAGATGAGGTGAATCTTAAACCTGTGTTTTGGAGGGGGCTACATTGAGCATGGTTTCCTTTGTACTCTTGTCTATAGGGTACACTATTTGGGCCCTGGAACTTGCTGCCAGGCAGGGTTTCTTGAGACTTCAAAGATGTGTTAAGCAGATTGAGTAAGAGCTAATAAAGAACTAAGACCTAGAACAATCAGAAATTTCTCTCTGATTCCCTACAGTTGGGAAAGCACAAGAAGGAATGAAAGTCTCTTGCTACCCTGAGGGAAACTAAAACATCCAAGAGGTGATTCTATAGACAGTAATGTGACAAAGTTCATAGAAAAATTATATTAACATTTGAAGTTATTGAAGCTCATCTTCAGCTGTTTTGAGAGATATTGCTATACTCAGAGAAAAATAATGGCCCAATATTACAAAAGCTAATGTAATATCATCCATAATATTCCAAAAAAAATAATATACTTTGTATTTCTAGAGAGCTTTTATTTTTGGAGGATTTCAATACCAGAGCATTTGGCCAACATTATCTTATTGCTTTATCATGTTTCCTTTATAAAAATTTCCCTAAACATATTCAAAACCTATTTCTCACTTAAAGAAAGTCTCAAGAAAGCCTGGGTAAGTATGAAGTGAAGGGTCTGAATGTAAAAGCCCCCAAAAGGAAGAAACTATACTACAGTTCCCAGGCTATACCACAGTTCCCAGACTATACCACAGTTCCCAGGCTACATCTAACTCTCCCCACGGGGCTTATGTAGATCTCCTTTCTGGGATCTTAGAACAGTGGTGTTCTTTGTGCCAGGCTTCTCAGGGGAAGGAAATACACATCACTGGCCCACTGTCACTCCGAAAAGATGCGCTTCTTTGGGGTTATCGCATGGTGGTGTGTGCTGATTTGCTTTCTGTTCTCTCCTTGCCTTTTCAGGCATTGCGATTTGTCGTGTGTGTGTGTGTGTGTGTGTGTGTGTGTGTGTGTGTGTGTGTGTGTGTTACTGGGGGTTGAACTTAGGGCCTCATGCTTGCATGCTTTGCAAGTGCTGTACCATTGTGATTCTTATAAACGGAGTTTAGCTATAAACCAACTTCTACCTTAGATGCTGTGGTTTAGATCTTAAATATCCCCCAAAGGCCCATGTAGTGTAAACTTTGTCCCCTGAGTGGCACTGTTGGGAGGTGGTGGAATCTTCAGGAAGTGGGGTCTAGTGGGAGACCCTTAGGTCATTGGGAATGTGCCCTTGATGGGGACTGTGGGACCTCAGGCTCTTTTTTCTTTTTTGCTTCCTGGCCATGAGTTTTTGCTGTACCACATGCTGCCACCATGATATGCTGCCTCACCACAGACCCAAAGCATAGGGCTATTGGCCATGGACTGGAACTTTCTGTGGGCCAAAATAAGCCTTTTCTCTTTATAAGTTGATTAGTTCAAGCATTTTATTATAGTGATGGGAATCTGACTAGCACTGGGAGTGAGATGTTCTTTGTGTCTGACTTGAGGACTAATCTCTTCTTGAAATCAAAGCTAGAAGGAAGGATGCTGGTCTGGAAATCAAGTGTAAATTCCTGCTAAAGGGTTGCTTTGTGCCTACACTTCCTCTTCTTTCCTAAATTTCCTAAAAATGAGGAAACAGCTTCAGTTATCCCTAAAAGGACTGTATACAATCTCATGAATCTATGTGAATTAAAGTGTTTAGAATTGGATAATTAGATCTGAACTACTTCCAATTTTTTGATAGGTTTGTTTTTTCATGGACTCATACCTCTTCTTTCTGAACCAATAACTGGAGCGTTTATGATCTCTGCCTTTCAAGGTAGGGGCTGGGATTTAGCTCATTTTGTAGAGTGCTGCTCTGAGCTCTCTAAGGCCCTGGGTTTGATCTCCAGCACTGCAAAAAATGGGAGAAGGACCTGGCAGCCCACTCCCTAAACAATGAGCTATTGAACTCTATGAATAGCAGAGAAGCATTGACATAGTGCCAGGCATGGCACATTGTCAGAGGTGTTTCATTTTGTTTTACATAAGGTCGCTATAAATCGAACCTGACTCGATGGCACCTGACAACAACAAGCCTTTCAAGACAACCAAAAGTGATATTAGGTCCAGAATCCTATGACCCAGAGCCCCTGAGGTTATGACAGTGCCCACCTTTAGCATTGGGACAGTCCAAGCACAGCAAGCTCCTCTTGTAATTCCAAGGGGAAGCCTTCAAGTAAAACATCTGATTCTGTTCACGTGCTTGCTAAAAAATGCCATCAGATTGTTTTCCCCCCACAATAAGGAACAAATTCCTGACCATAGAGGTAACAACACTATTCTTTTCTTCCCTATTCAGTAATTCTAGTCTCAGATGACAATGATAAAAGGAGCCTTCTCATCCTCTTATGCTGGCGCTTGGAAAAATAAATAAATGTGAATAGAAATTTCTGACTCTCCCCATTCTGTACCAGAGTCCTGTAGAATCAATTTCACCATACCAAGTACCCCTGAAATCAATGGAGAAGCTTCTGAATTCATTTCCATGGGGCTTGGCATTGTAAAAATAATTGGATTGTGCTGCACTCTAACACTCCTTTCAGGAAATAGAGAAAATGTGCCTTTGCTAGAAGGAGGGGGTGACAATTCATCTAAGTGAGGGTGGGTTTCACCCTGTGTTTTCGGCATTGTCTTGTCAAGAAGAGCTATTATCAAGTCCCAAATGAGCCTGGCAGTGCTACCCTCAATGAGGTGTTTAAAACTGCCTTCCCTGGTGAGAATGGAAACACTTCTTTTGTTCCCATCTTTAAAATTAACTGCATAGTATTACCACTATCAATGAGGTGTTTAACATCAAAATTGCCTTCCCTGGTGAGAAGAAAAACACTTACTTTGTTTCCTTCCTTAAAATTAATTGAGGTTTTTAAAAACTCATCCTTATTCAACCAACAGTTGTATAGAAGGCAGAAGATGCAATTTTAAAATGTTTGTCCTTGGTAGCCCATCAACGAGTTTCAGCACATTCTTCCTGTTTAGACCTCTTCCTGAACAATTTTCTTCCCCTTTGTTTTATTCTAGCCGACCCCCCCATTATGTTTTGTAACATTGGCCTAATGTGTATGGCCCTTGGCAGGGAGTTAATTGATACTTGCTAGAATACAGAATGACTCCATTGACCCAGATATTCTTTATTAGTTTATACAAACCTACGCTACTTGTTCTATGAGGTTAAAGAAACTGCTTATTAAAAATTAAAAAAAAAAAGTCGGGTTTAGCTCAGTTGGTAGAGTGCTGCTTCACACTCTCTGAGGACCCAGGTTTGATCCCCAGTACTGCAATAACAGGAGAAGGACATGGTAATCCACTCCCAAAGCAATCCGGAAATAATCAGCCATTGCAAACCTTATGAGGGTCACTATGAGGTGGACCCAACTCCACAGCACCTAACAACATCAACAAGAGTTAACATCTGAGGGAGATTTGATAGATATGGTTAAAGATGCTTCTTTCCCCTTCCTCTGGGATTCTAGAGGAAGCCATAACTTTTATAATTGACTTGTCTTTGGCATTTTGTGGTCACTACCTTTCATAAGATACAGCAGAATGCACAGGGCAAAAGAGGCAAAGCCTTGACTTTAACAGGCCAATGTCCAGGTTGTCGTTGTTGTTAGGTGCCATCCAGTGGGATTGGATGCATAGTGACCCTATGTACAAAAGATGAAACACTAAAACACTACCTTACACTGTGCCAAGCACCATTATCAGTCAGTGCTTATCTGCTATTCATAAGGTTTTTGATGGCTGATTGTTTCAGGAGGGGGCTGCCAGGTTTTTCTCCCAAGCCTATAGCACCTGGTATTTCCAAGTGGTCTGCCATCCAAGTACTAACCAGGCCTGACCTTTCTTAGCTTCCAAGATCTGACAGGATCAGATGCCATGGTGGCAACAATTGGTTTAGAGGAATAGATGAAGAACCAGGCTACTTCATATCCAGAAAAGAAATTCTCCAAAGGAAAGCAATAGACAGTGAAGAGAAGGGAAGAAAAACAAAAAGGTTAGACTGCTGGCATGTTTCTTTGTGAAAGTGTCACATTCTGGCTGCCCTTAACCTCCAGTGCTGAATTGCATGGATAAGGCAAATAAAGGGAAAGAGATAAATGGATGATGATGAAAGCCCTAAAACATTTGAGGGGTCACTGAGCATGATGACTCAGGCCTCATTGCCAGTAGAACCCGGGGACTGCAACACACAGAGAACATCCCTTTCTCCTGGCATGGCAGAGAGGAGGATCCTAGAAACAACTGCATGGCATGTTTGGTCAAGGGCACCTGAAATAGTCTTGCACAGCATTCCCAGCATGGTACCATGGGCAACAGAGTGTTCTTCTGTGCCTGAGAGAGATGAGTATAGCAGGGAGAATTCTTCTGTAAAGATGAGAAGGGTGCAACATTGGCCAACATGGACTAAAAACTGATGGAAAAGTTGTATATTTCAGGGGATGTTTTATTATCATTGAGGTAGGCACATGACTCAGACCTGTACAGTTAGACCACAGGTATTTCATACCACTGGCCAGAGTATTTATTTAAGGCATAGATACATTACTTGATAGACCCAGTGAATTCCCAGCAGAGCCTCAGGATGCTGGCAGAAACCACTAGGAAAAACAGGCTCTCTTCCTACTGAGATTGCTGAGCTATGAAAGATGTATGCTGTGAGCTAAGAAAACCATTTTGCCACTATGTAGTAAGAGGTTGCCTGAGATCTAAGCTAACCCAGAGAAAGCAAAGTCAACAGAAGAAGAGAAACAGGCTTCATGATTTGTGGAGTACCTAGATCCCACAGTTACCTTCTCAACTATCAATAACAGCCAATAAATTCCTTTTTTGTTTAAGCAGAAATCAGTTTAAGTCATATATACGATATATATATATGTGTGTGTGTGTGTGTGTGTATATATATATATATATGTTATTTATATGTATGTATACACACACACATATATGAGATGTGGTCAAAAAATACAATGAATGTTTAAATTAAAATGTTTGTTACCTTAAAAGACACTTTTCCATTTATCCCCTTCCAAATACTCCTCCTGGTTTTGAACACACTTATTCCATTGTCCTTGCCACTTTCTGATGCACTTCTACAAATCTTCCTTTTTGTCTTTTGCTATATCTTCCATCATGATAATGTTCCATGTCACACATCGCTTCTGATAGAGCAATTTCTGTCAAATAAAAACACTATGGTATGTCCTCATCCATCTTATTCACCAGTCTGGCACTGTGCAACTTCTAGCTCTTGCCCAAAGTCAAAATGACTATAAATGTAAATGTTTTGAATTGATTCAGAACATTGAGGTAGCTACAACAGTGCAACTAAAGACATTCATGAAAGAGGACTTCTAGAACTGCATCAGAAAGTGGCAAGAACAGTGAGTTAAATGTGTTCAAAGACAAGAGGAATATTTTAAGGGAATTAATGTGCCCTTTACTGTAATTTTTAAAAAACATTCACTGTATTTTTTACCATTTCTCATATATTTGTTGTTGTTGTTGCTGTTTACTTATTTTTGTTGTTGGAGACTGAGCCCAAGACCAGCTGATTTCTAGGCAAGCACTCTACCACTGAGCTGCATCCCAAGTTCTTGGTTTTTTGAGATGAGGTCTTACTATGTAGCCCAGGCTAGACTCTAACTCACAACCCAACTACCTATGCCTCCTGAGTGCTGGGATAAATAACCATGGCACTATCCTGCCTAACATGAATCATAATTTTTGTCACTTGCATTTGAAATTAATCAAAATAGAATATGTGGGCCTGTGGAGAAAGTTCATAGTTCTCTAACATCTCAACATCAGTAGAAACCAAACAGGCCTTTCTAAAATTGAGGTCAACCTCATTAGTATGCACAATTTGCATTTGTAAGTTATAAATAAATAAATAAATAAATAAATTGAGGTCAATGGCTGTGCTACAGGAAAAGAAGGCAAAGTAGAATCATATCATATCTGACTCATGTATATGCTGATTTTAGAAACTAACCCCTCATGAAAAGTGTGACTTCACAGATTCATTTAATCCTCAAAGCAGCAAAGAAACTTATTAACACTTATTAATGTAAAAGCAGTGGTATAAACCCTGCAGGTGAGTGGGAACATTTTGGAATATTCTACCTACTGCCAATATATCGTTAGGGATCAGATTTTATCTTAAAAACATTTTTGGGAGGTGCTGGAGATCCAGCCTTGGGCATGTTAGATAAGTGTTCTACCACTAAGCTACATCTCTAGCCAAGGCATACTTTTTAAATATTCCAAATACCTATAAAATGGTTTCTCCTCTAGAATCTCTTATATAATATGGGAATAGAGCTATCTTCTACTGTTGATAGATAAGGAAAGTAAAGATGGAGTATAATAGTTGAATTTATATCAGATCATCAACAGTAGAACAATAAAAATGTAACAAAGCTTGAGAGAAAGGAGGGGTGGTATACATGACATGGATTTGTCGTATTTTACATTCAAGAGTAAAATAATTACTGTTTAAATTTGAGAAATCAAGAAATGGAAGTAGTATAAGCATAGAACTTTGGTTTATGAAAATAACCACCCAAAGAAATGAAGTCAGAAATTGGCATTAATACTGATCTCTGTAGAGTGGGACTTAGACATTTATTTTTGCATACATGTATGCTTTATAATTGTTTAAAAAATTGCCCAGAACTTAAACTGTACCCAGGCAGATTGCTCCTCTGATCTTCAAAATGTCCATTTCAAGCATTCTCTACTCCATCAGATGGACTCCATCTCAACTTTCCATCTCCAAATTTATGAACCTCTTTGTCATAGTTTGAATCTGAAATGTCTCCCAAAGACTCACATGTTAAAGGCTTGTTCTTCAGCTGATAGAGTTACAGGAAAGAGGTGGAATCTTTAGGAGGCGTGGCCTAGTGGATGGAAATTAAGTCATTGAGGACGTGCCCTTGAAGGCCCCTTCCTCTCTCTCTGTTTCCCAATGGCCATGAAGTGAAAAGAGCTCCTCTGCCTCATGTCCACATCACCATGCTCTGCCTCACCATAAGCCCAAAGCAACAGAGTCAAGCAAACATAGACTGAAGCCTCTCTAGCCATGAGCCAAAATAAACCTTTTTTCCTTTTAAGTCGATTTTCTCATATATTTTGTCACAGTGACAGATAGCTAACACATTTTCTTTGAAAACAGAGAAAATGTCTGTTTCTTGTTGCTCTGACAAAGCATATGACAAACAACTTATGGGAGGAAGAATTTATTTATTTTGACCCATGGTTTAGAGGATCTCAGTGCACAGAGGCAGGCAGGCCTGGCGGAGCACCTACTGACAGGGCTTATGTCAGAGGATTTCACATCATGGCATCTGGAAGCAGAGAGAGCTTACCAGGGACTAGGTAAAAGCTCCAAAGGCCCACCCCTAGGGACCTACTTCCACTAGCTAGGTCCCAAAGTTCCACGGTCTCCCATTATACCATCACCACCTGGGGACCTAGCATTTAAACACATAACTTTAGGTAGACAGTATCTACCTAAGGTTAATCTCTCCACTTGTGTATTGGATCTCATCCTCTCGTACTTCAAAAATTGCAGTCACCCTCTTTGTCTTCAGGATCCTCAAAGTCTTCCTTTCATTTAGATCCACCATCCATCATTTGCATATCATGTTCAAGCTAGTCAAATTCAAAAACTGACTTGACCTTACATCCTTCTCCAGCTTCCTTTCCCCTCTTCTACAGACAAAAATCTTCATTCCCTTCTTCTGAACTCACCCCAATATAGAGTCTACCTCTACCACTCCATCCAAAATCCTTTTGTTTAACTTACTGATAGCTCCAATCTCTAAATCCAACTGTTAATATATCTTCCCCCTACTTGGTTTCTCCACACCATCTAGCACAGGGGACACTCTCTTCTTAAAGCATTCCCTTGCTTTGAATTTCAGGACACTACACCATATCACTGTGATTTGGATGACTTGTGATCTCACATATTTTGTGTAAAAGTTCTCCCTTCGCTGTGAAATGTTTCTCAAACCAAGCCAGACCCTCAGCCATAGCATTGGCTGGAGTATTTTTCCTCTGTACCACATATGCAGAACTTCATACCAAGCGCTTTGTGGCTTTCGCAACTGCACTCAGGAACAAAGGCTCTTCCTTTTAGATTGTTCCATGGAAAGTCATCTGCGGAGCAGCCAGCTTGCTGTTGGAATTTTTATTGGATTTGTTCAGGTACACTATACAGTAGCAGTTGCAATGAATATGCTTCCAATTATAGTAGAAAACTTTATCTTTTGAAATGAAGAGAACTCAATCACTTGTGGTTTGAAACTCAGTTTGGGGAGGAGGGTTGAATATTTCTCAGTTGGTTAGGTTTCTCTCCCATTTCTCTTCTGATAGGTTTCTAGTGTAGTCAGCAGTGGCAGAGAAGCTTAAGTGTCATCCTCAAATGTCTCTGCTTTTTTCTCTGCAGGCTCCACACCTGTTCTGTAGCACAAGCAATGCACACTCATTGATCACTTCATGAGCGTTTGGGAGTTCTCCTCTATTGACTTGGCCCCGTTTGATTTCAGGGGTCTGATGCTTTCTTGAGAACAAACTCTTTTTTCCTTTGCTGACTTGGGTTATCTGACCCTAGCCTCACGTCACCTTGGAACATGGTGCCTGGAAGGCACTTCACCATTCAATTCTTCTTTCCTGGAAAAGTTTTGGACATCATCTAAGCCTGAGTAGTGTATGTGTGTGCATGCGCATGTGCGGGTGCACACACACACACACACACATCTGTTGTGGGAAGATGAGGGAGTGGTGTGGTCAGTTATCAGAGCTATAAAAGGTCCTCTGTGCTCATTTTAAAGGCTAATCTTATCCGGTTCAGGGCACTATATGGATTGTCTTCTTCCAGAGGTTTAGGATGAGTCAGGTCCTGCTTATAGACCTCAAAACTCTATACAGCAACATACATCAGCTAACATCGCCCCATCTGACCTATCACCCCTATTGTTTTTATAGGTTCTCTTCTTGACTTCTCTCTCTCTCTCTCTCTCTCTTTCTCTCTCTCTTTCTTTCTTTCATGTTGCTGGGGATCAATCCTAGGGTCTCATGCATTCTAGGCAAGTGCTCTATCTCTGAGCCATATCCCCAGACCAAGACTTGCTTTTCCTTTCCCAAATATGTTATGTGGTCCATGGTCTATGCCTTGAATCTCCATACACAAAGCAACATTTTAAGAATCAAAAGGAAAAATACAGCTAGGCACCATGGTGCACATCTGTAAACCCAGTGACTTAGGAGGCTGGGGCAGGAGGACTTCGAGCTCAAGGTCAAAGGCAGCCTGTGTAACCTAGCAAGACTCTGTCTCAAAATTAAATATGAAAAAGGGGACTGGGGTACAGCTCTGTGGTTCAGTGCTTGCTTAGCGTGCACAAGGCCCTTGGTTCAACTTTCCAGAACTGCAAAGAAAAAAAGAAAATTTTAAAAACGTGCTAAACTTTTGCACATAATACTCAAGCTTTCAGAATGCATTACTTTTTATTATGACTTTAAGAATTAATCCAGGTGTGGTGGTATGTGCCTGTAATCGAATCCTTTGTGGTGGCTGAGGCAGGAGATAACCAGTTTGAGGCTAGCCTGGGCAACATAGCTAGGCCAGATCTCAAAAACAAACTAAAAAACAAATTTTAAAAAATATTGAAAAAAGTTTAAATTCAGGCTGTATTTGCTCTCCCTTCAAGACACTTAAGCCTATCAGAAGGCAGCAAGACAACAAGAAAATCGTTTACAATTTATCAACATCATCTAGGTATGTGATCTTAAATTCTTTTACTTCTTAGGAACCCTTTGTCAAAGAATTCATGATAAGAGAAACCATAAAATCTCTGCATCTTTTAAATAACCAGGCTTCTGCGGTTCTTTCATTCCTCTAAATTGTCAGTAATTAAGTATAAAAAGGAAAAAATAGCAAAACTAGAAGTAAAATCCCAAACTCCAAAATTTCTTTGTGCCTCTGTTTTCCTAAGTTTCTTTTGACAAAGCAGCAGAGGGCAATACTGTTTTCATATTGTTCCAGCGTGTACATAAATTACATGGGTTTTTTTTGTTACTCACCTAAAGTGAATTTTTGCTTATTTTGATTTAAGCAATGTTCACATCAAAGTCTGAACATTTATTGAAATAAAATTTTATTTTTATTTAACGGCTTATTAAACTCCTTATTTAAATTTATTATTTTTAATCTTAGAGCACACATTAACCTGGACTTGGAAACGTTAATAAGCAAACCAGCAGCAATATCTTAACTGCGAACATTGTAAAGTGAAGAGAATAGGGAATAAAGCTGAGACGGAGAGGTTTGGGGCTGTAAACATAAACAGGCACATTTACGCTTGGCGTCCTGGCTTCTTGTACAGTTGGGAGTTAAAGAAATACTTCATAGAACGTTGTTGGTACAAAGTTCAAAATCGAAAGGGGGAAGGAAACAGGTATTGTCTGGGTTAGAGACCTAAGAAACTGAGAAAATCGAAATCCCACTGCCTGCGGCGCAAGGACTAGCTCTGACGAGTGCATGTTACACGGCAAGGTCGAACTGGATGGCTAGTTCAACATTATTTTTAATATTACTATCTAGTAGGCACCCTCGAATTCCTAAACATCCTCCTAGATGGCCTCAAAATGTTTGGCTTGTCCACCTTCAAAACAGTGCGGAAAGAGCTGTTCTCCAGAATAATAAAAAAAATGGAAGCAAGCTTTTGTTTATTTTGGCCCTGCTCCGCAGCAAGCGTTGCAGGGCGGAGACCCACAGACTGCGCGGGTTAGCAGTGACTCAAGGTCGCCCAGGAAGCATTTGCCCGCCCTGGACCGGCTGCCGGGGCCTCGGCTTGACCCCAGCGCTCTGCCCTGGACCTTCTCTCCGGCATTGCCCGCGCCGCAGCAGAGAAACGGGGGCGACCGCAACGCGCGCGGCGTCACAAAGCGAAGCCTGGACGTCCAGCTTCCACCGAGGTTCGGGAAGTCCCCGGCAAACCCCAGCAGCGGCCCGCCCTCCTGGGGCGGGAACCGCCACCCGCCTCCGCCCCCTCTGCGGCTTGCAGCCACTGCTGCGTCCAGGCGGCTTGGGCGCCGCAAAGCGTCCTGGGAGAACCGGCTCACACCGGAAGGACGCCTGGGCGCGCGGCGGCGGCGAGGTTATAAAAGGGAAGGAGCCGGCGGCAGGCGGAAGTGGGCGGTTCAACTCCTCTGAGCACTGTTTGGTGTTTGTACGTCTCGAGGGGCGTTCTCTGGAGGACCGGGGCTGCAGGCCGCAGTGACAGGGTTGCTCGCCCCCGCGCACCCCGACTCTCACGGTGCAGCGTCTGCTTGTGGCCTCGGCGTCCTGCAGGCCCAACATGGCGCAGGAGGTGTCGGAGTACCTGAGCCAGAACCCGCGGGTGGCCGCCTGGGTGGAGGCGCTGCGCTGCGAGGGCGAGACTGACAAACACTGGCGCCACCGCCGGGAGTTTTTGCTCCGCAACGCCGGGGACCTGGCCCCCGCCGGCGGCACCGCCTCCGCTACAGATGAAACTGCGAACGCCGAGAGCGGGACCCGCAATCGGCAGCTGCAGCAGCTCATCTCCTTTTCCATGGCCTGGGCAAACCACGTCTTCCTGGGGTGCCGGTGAGTGAGGAAGCGTCCCTTGCCACCCTCCTTGTTTTGTGTGCCTCCTCCAAACTGGGCGCGGAGCCGTCCCGGCGACCGGCCTTGGTGGGGAGGGGAAGTTGTGAAGCGCGGGAATCCGCGGGACCCGCTGCCCTCTAAGGGCGCGAGAAGGGCGTCCCGTCGACCAGCCCACATAATTAACAGATAGTCTGTAGGTGCCCCCGTTGTGTGGGGGTCTGCTGGTGGAATTGTTGGCGGTAAGCCGATAGTGCTCTTTCTGATGGACACGAGACTTAAAGGTTAGTAAACAGAGACCCGCCTCCCGGACCCGGGGCGTTTGTTCATGGTGTTCCAGGAAACAAAGTTCAGTTCTTGGCTGTTGGTACACTTTTTTGATTGCAACCAGGAAATGCAGTTCCTGTGGCCTGTTTTTGCACCTTACAAATAGTAGTTTAGTAAGAAAAGACCAATTTTAAAAAATGATGTTTGCTTCTTTTGCAGGTACTCTCAAAAAGTTATGGATAAAATTCTTAGTATGGCTGAAGGCATCAAAGTGACAGATGCTCCAATCCATACAACAAGAGACGAACTGGTTGCCAAGGTGAAGAAAAGAGGGATATCAAGTAGCAATGGTTAGCAGATCATAGATGTGAACATACATAGGAGTTTAGAAAATAAGTTTGATGTAATTAG
The DNA here is from genome assembly GCA_007922755.1 of Pedetes capensis. NCBI lineage: Eukaryota > Metazoa > Chordata > Mammalia > Rodentia > Pedetidae > Pedetes > Pedetes capensis. Next base: position 5,362 of record VMDO01014771.1, on the reverse strand, counting down.
GAATTATTGTTATTAACTAATTTTTTAACAAGTCAGAATTTATATAATGTTATTAATCAAGTTGGAATGTTAAACCTAAACTGTATGTCTGTGTGTTTTAGGCTCTGAATTTGATAGTTTCCTTTGATTGCTTTAGATTTTGTAGTGCCTAATGTCTGATGCTGCTAATTTAATATTACAAATTAATGATGATATTCAGTGCTTTTTAAAGAAATTAATGGTTATTCCACACTTTTAGTCCTGAAATATTTTTGCCTTGTGCCTTTATTTTAATGACTGTCTTGTCAGCTCGTATGTACAAGGTATTTGTAGTTCAGTATCTTTCTTTTTCTTCTTTTTAGAAGGGGTAGAAGAGCCATTCAAAAAAAGAGTCACAGAAGGAAAAAACAGTTCTACAGTTGAGCGAGATCATGGGAAAAATGCTGCCAAAACAGAACGTACATCAGCTCAGCAGGAAAACAGTTCAGCATGTAAGGGGTCATCCACCAAATCAGAGAGCAGTGGAAACTCAACTAGGAGCTCTGGCATCTCCAGTCAGAATAGCTCTACAAGTGATGGAGATCCATCTGTTTCCAGCCAAAGCAGCAGCAGCATTTCCTCTCAGGTAACAACAGCAGGTTCTGGAAAAGCTTCTGAGTCAGAAGCTCCAGATAAACGTGGTTCAGCATCGTTTGTTTCTTCATTGTTGAAATCCAGTGTGAATAGTCATATGACCCAATCCACTGATTCCAGACAGCAAAGTGGATCACCTAAAAAGAGTGCTTTAGAAGGTTCTTCAGTCTCAGCTTCTCAGAGCAGCTCAGAGATTGAGGTGCCCCTGTTGGGCTCCTCTGGAAGCTCAGAAGTAGAGTTGCCATTATTATCTTCTAAACCTAGTTCAGAGACAGCTTCAAGTGGGTTAACTTACAAAACTAGTTCAGAGGCAAGTGTTTCATCATCAGTTTCTAAAAACAGTTCCTCATCAGGCACATCATTACTAACTCCCAAGAGCAGCTCAACAAATGCATCACTACTAACTTCGAAGAGCACTTCCCAGGTAGCTGCATCGCTGTTAGCTTCCAAGAGCAGCTCCCAGGCCAGTGGATCTCTGGTTTCCAAAAGCACTTCCTTAGCAAGTATGTCCCAGCTAGCTTCTAAGAGTAGTTCTCAGAGTAGCACTTCACAGTTGCCTTCTAAAAGTACTTCACAGACAAGTGAGAGTTCTGTCAAATTCTCTTGTTGCAAGTTAACCAATGAAGATGTGAAACAGAAGCAGCCTTTCTTCAATAGACTGTATAAAACGGTGGCATGGAAGTTGGTAGCGGTTGGTGGCTTTAGTCCCAATGTGAATCATGGGGAGCTCCTAAATGCAGCTATTGAGGCTCTGAAAGCAACACTGGATGTATTTTTTGTCCCACTAAAAGAACTGGCAGATCTGCCTCAAAATAAGAGCTCTCAAGAAAGTATTGTTTGTGAATTGAGGTGTAAGTCTGTGTATTTAGGCACTGGCTGTGGAAAAAGCAAAGAAAATGCAAAGGCAGTTGCATCAAGAGAAGCATTAAAGTTATTTCTGAAGAAAAAAGTGGTGGTAAAAATATGTAAAAGGAAATACAGAGGCAGTGAGATAGAAGATCTAGTACTCCTTGATGAAGAATCAAGACCTGTAAACTTACCTCCAGCATTAAAACATCCTCAAGAATTACTATAAAATGTCCAAATGTCACTGAATACAGTATCTGGTATTTGAAGAGGAAAAACTGGCTTTTGTACAATATAAAACAGGCTTTCAAAAATTTTGTATTGCTTTTTTCCAGTTTTGCAGAAAATTTACATTCTAGTTCTCTTCACAGAAGTAGAAGTTGTAAATAATTTATGAATGACAGTACACATTAAAAGGTATGCATTAATGACATGCCAATATGCTGTTTTATTTGCTGAAGAGAATATCGTCTTCTATTTTTAAGGATACATTAGGTACGATGTGTAGTTCTGTAGAGTCTTAAAAATTTTGTACTATCAATTTGGTGAAAATGTATTAAGTTGTCTACCATGCTTTTTTTCTAGCTGAATAAACTACATCAAAGAAAAGGGGACCACAGTATTTGAATGTCTGAAAGTCTGTGAAACTTAGGGTTTTAAGAATGTTGCCCATAATGTTGAACATGTCTGTTAAAGGATAAAATAAAAAATAGTTGCCTCAGACTATTTTTATGAGAAGTTGTAAGCATTTTTTAGATAGAAAGTACTTATTGTTATTTTATTCTGAAGTTGTTTAAAATTCACCATAATTTTGACGGCTGCTGATTCTTTAAGTGAGTTAATTTATCTTTTGAGGTAAAATGCGATTTACACTTTTTCTTAAGACATAAATGTGGGTTTCTATATTAAACATATTTTGTGACTACTATTAACAGATTAACTTGTTTAGATATTAAATGCTTTAAGCTATTTTACCTTTTCAAGAAGTTGTGTTTTTTTTCCCCCCCATATGTCAAAACCAAGTCTTACAATTAAACTTTTCACTACCAGTCATAGTAAATTACAGCCAGGTAATTTTTTATAGTAACACAACTTTTTTTATGGATAGGAAAGTTACCATTTTTAAGTGAAGCATTGGGTGGTTTTTGTGTTTACAGATATCATAGAAGAACATTGAAATGAATAAAAAACCATATTCAGTTATTTAATAACCCTATTCAATTGAATTACATTTCTTGGTAATGAAGTGCAGTCTTGTTTCTCTGTCTTAGGTGATTCTATTAAACCTACTGTGGTACATTTTCAAACTCTGGTCTTACATGCTTGGTTATTTTTGTGGCGATCCAGCTTTGTAGATGTTGTTGCACACTGACAGTAACGATGATAATGTACAGAGAAATGACCTTTATGGGCCAGTTGTAGTGGAATAGGAAAATTGAACATAAGTAGCACAATTTCAATATGTAGATGTCACCCAGGGATGGTGGGGCAGGCCTGTAATCCCATCATTCAGGAGGCTAAGGCAGGAGTCTGAGACCAGACTGGGCCACATAGTGAGACCCTGTCTTAAAAAAACAAGGATGTAGAAGTTTTTCCTAGTATATTCCAGGAATAATAGACAAGGATGCTTTAATTTTCTATACTTGAATTGAAATAATCAGGAACATTTTTATTTCTTCAAATAACCTTTTAAAATGATTTGGCTTTGAGGCTGTTTTATTTCAGAACTAAAATCTATATTCTATAAATGGATTGCCTTTATATATATATTGGGGGGGAGCTATAAGATGAATGTATTGTGAAAGTATTTTTAATTGCTTAGTCTTGGAATGTGTATGGTATGGGACAATGTTTACCAGAAAAATGAGTCTAAAATGAGAGTACATTATTAAAATACATCTAATTAGGTGATTTGGTAATCTCCTAAAATGGCTAGTTTTAAATTAGTGTAACGGTTATTAAAAATATTTTAAATTAAAGTAACTTTTTGATGTGGAGGAGGCTGCCTAGATAAACATATGTGAACATTTGCTATAATCTTAAAAACAAAAATACTGTTAATCAAAATAAAGATTCTCTCATTTAAGAAAAGTGCATATTTTATAATTCTCCAAGATAGTATAGTGCAGAAGAAAACATGGTTTGGAATCTATTCTTGTGGTAGAATCTTGGTTCTGCCTCTTACCAGACATGGAACATCTGGGAATTTAACCTTCATCTGTAAAATAGGACTAGTAGCTGCCTGTTGAGCTATGAAAACTAAATGAGATGATGTATTTAAAGTGCCCAGACTATTTATGTATATGACCTTATGAGAAGCTATTCTCATTTGGCCAATTTTTGATATGAAGAAACTGAAACATCCATAAGTAATTTGGTCAAAGAGTTCAAGTCTGTGTTTTGTTTTTGCTTTCCTTGTATTGAGGAGTTGAACCCAGGGCCTTGCATCTGCTAGGCAAGTGCTCTGCCACTGAGCTGCATCCCACCACTATTTTTATTTTGAGACAAGGTCTTGCCAAATTGCAGTCTGCCTCTGGCCTCAGACTCAGATCCTTGTGCAGCAGGCTTCTGAGTTACTGGGATTACAGGGGTGTGCCCAGTATCCAGCTTTCAAGTCTGTGTTTGATGGAGTACCCAAACTTTGAAGTATCTTCTTTTATTTTTCTCTTCATATACACAATTTTTTGAAGAACTACCTTAGTGTGTGATTTTTCAAGCAGTTTTGTTAAGTGAGCATAACAAAACTGGCCAGGCATGGTGGCACACACCTATCATCCCAGCATTTTGGATGCAAAGGCAGGAGGCATATGAGTTTGAGGCCAGCCTGGGGCAAAATAGGGAGACACTGTCTCCAAAAAGAATTTATTTTTTTTTTAACTAATGTTTTTTCCATTGTACTTGCATGCCCTGAATATTTTCTAGTGAATCATCCCATATGGGTGCAATTTGAGGTTTGTAAAAAGACGAAAATAAAAACTTGAATAATTTGTAATCAAATTTGGTGAATAAAAGTAGATCATAAAGATATGAAATGTTGATTCTTTAATTCAGAGGAGATCTAAGACTTCTTGATGTTAAAATTTGGATTTTAAAAATAGTAACAGTTGGTTTTGAGGAATAGTATTCTCATAAATTTTGACCCAAATTCTTGGGTCTTGGGGCTGCTGCCTTTGTGTAGAAGGGTCATAAGACTATAATTCCAAAGTCTTCAATATCTATTGTCAAAAGCCTGTTCTAATTTCAATTGTGTGATTCTAATCCACATCTGATTTTGTAGCCCTCTAAAACTGTTGAGTATGCACCCACAGCACCCTGGCATCCAATCCAGCCTGATCTCCAAAGCTAAGCAGGGTCAGCCTGGTTAGTCCTTTGATGGGAGACTGCGTGAGAATACCAGGTGCTGCAGGCTAGGGAGAAGGACCTGGCAGCCCACTCCCAAAGCAATCCACCATTGAAAACCCTATGATTATCAGAGAAGCACTGACAATAGTGCCAGGCATGGCACAGTGTCAGGACGTGTTTTGTCTGTTGTACATAGGGTTGCTATGAGTTGGACCCGACTCAACTGAATCTAACAACTGTTGAAGTCTACAGCCATACCACCCTGACATCAAACTTCATCTGATCTCAGGAGCTTGGGAGGTTCAGGCCTGGTTAGTATTTGCATGGGAGACTACCTGGCAATAGTGGGTGCTATAGACTTAGGTGGCCTGCAGCTGTAGCCCTGTGGCATCCGATCCCGTCAGATCTCGGAAGCTAAGCAGGGTCGGGCCTGGTTAGTACCTGGATGGGAGACCACCTGGGAACACCAGAAGCTGTAGGCTTGGGAGAAGGACCTGGCAACCCCCTCCCAAAAATCAATCTGCCATTGAAAACCCTATGAACAGCAGAGAAGCACTGACAA
>VMDO01014770.1:0-53483 GCA_007922755.1 Pedetes capensis | reverse complement strand
TACATGTATATACATATATACAGTATATATATACATATATATATATACATATATATACATACATATACATATATATATATGTATATATGTATATGTATATATGTATATATACATATACATATATATACATATATATACATATGTATATATATGTATATATATAAACATATATATATGTTTAATAATATGGATTTGGATATAACTCATTGTTTAATATGCTTCACCAATAGCATTAATATCTCTAGAATATAAATTTGGTCATGTGAATCAATTTAAGAAAAATTGATCCTATAGTAGTTGTTTTGTTTCTTTTTTCTTTTTTTTTTTTTTTTTTTTTTTTTTTTTTTTTTTTTTTTTTGGCAGTACTGGGGGTTGAACCCAGGGCCTCACACCTGCATGCTCTGCAAGTGCTGGATCACTGAGCTGCACCTCAGCCCATTTTTTTTACTTTTTTTGAGACAGGGTCTCGCTAAATTACGCAGACTGCCTCTGGTCTCGAACTTGCGATCCTCCTGCCTCCGCCTCCCGAGCCGCTGGGATTACAGGCGTGCACCACCACGCCCGGCCTGTTTTGTTTCTTTTGACTACATTTTAAACCTGAATTCTTTCATGTGTTCTAACTTCATTCTTCTTCCCCCATAGCTTTTAAAATTGTTCTTTCATTTGTGGCATTTGGAGTAGGAAGAAGATCAATATTATAGCTGCATTTTTTAAATGTGTCACTTGCTGGTGTCAGGAGGCCTATACCCCACACAGCCAATAAAGTTAGCAAAGTCACTGCCCCAAAGATAAAGTGAGACTAATTTGTTTTGGCAGTCAACATTCCCCAAGAGATTTGGGAGCCCAGCCAACCTGAACTTGGAAGCAATGATGAAGCTATCGACTGCCTGAGACTTACTTTGCTTTGAATCAGTGCAAAAAGGGTGGTGCAGGGAAATTGGTAGCCAACTAGCTTCTATGCAGACTAGAATTTATCCACTGAGTATTGTGTCATAAGTCAAGCCACAATTAAGATAAGAAGTAATATATAATGAGGCAACAGGTCTCTGTCAGAAAACATCTAGGGTAACAAAAATAGTAAGCTATTTGTTAACTATTTTTGTCATTTGTTTGTTGGCAACTATAGGTGAGAAGAAGCTACAGATACTCTTCGAAATACAATTTTGATGGCTCATTTGATGGTAGTTACATTTCAAGACCCAGCGTTCTCAAGATTTTGGAGGGGTACTTTTAACAGATTTTTATTATTTAACTGGATAATTTCAATTGTCCTCCCTGCTCCCATGGGTGACTATGAAATTTATTAGGTGCTATCTGACTCATAGTGACCTTTTAGGGTTTTCAGTGGTTGATTGTTTTAGGATTGCTTTGGGAGTAGATTGCCATATCTTTTTCCCATTTTTTGCCATGCTCGATTGAACCCAAGTCCTCAGAGAGTGCAGGATGGCACTCTACCAACTGAGCTAAACCCCAGCTCCAAATACTTCCCCCAAAGAACATATCCAGGATGTTCTTAAATAACTTCAAGCAAATAAGAGCTGCTAGCAATTTCTCAGGTCATGATCAAATACAGTGATTTTTTTTCGCTGCATCATTTTGTACATGGAAATTCTAATAGAAAAGTTAATCATGTAGCAATTAAAAGAATCTAAAACCCTGTAATTCACTGTGTATGAGAAAAAGGCATACATGACAAAATCAAATAAGCTATTAACATATAAGTAATAATAAACATGTAGAGTTGTAATAACTTCACTGAATTTGGTATATTTGATTCTAATAATACATAAAATCTACATAAAGCTTGTTTATAGCTCTGCAAGCTCAGAGCCTAACTCAAGTTTTTATTATTAACCTTGAAAACATGTTTTAGAGTTTTATAGAATTAATAGAATGTTCTTACCATGATGGTTTTGAAAAGATTCTTAGAAAAATTATTTATATTTTTTAGTCTTTGATGATAAGTGAAACTTTCATATATTACACAAGATGCCATAGTTTGCTTAACATTTGGGTCTTCCTTTAAAGCCAAGGCAAGAAAATGAAACACTTAGATTCTTCCTCCTATTTTCTCTCCCCATTTATTTCTGTCATCCTGCTGTTTGGCAGCTGCAAACCTAGTTCTTACCTCTGGGCAAGCAGGCAAGTAAGCATCTCTTTCCTGAACTAATGGCCATGTAGTTCTTTGGATTAATTGGCAAGTCAATGATGCAGTATGTATATTGTTTCCCCAAGGGACCTAGTACTTCACATCAGTAACTTTCTGAATTCACTGTGGCCTTAAGTTTGCTCCTAATCTTAACCCTTTCTGGGTCTCTCTCTTTTTTTTTTTTTTTTTTTTTTTTTTGAATAGATGGCCACAGTGAAAATATTGCTTACATGGTATTGGGTTACATCATTCAATATGACTTTAGAAAGTGAGAAAGAGCAACTGATTAATTATAAAATATGTAAAACATTATTCAACAGAAAGATGGTTCTTTTTCGAAATTGACTTTATTTTTTTTAGATCGGGTCTTGTTCTATAACCCCAGCTGGCCTCCAACTTAGGATCCTTCTGCCTCAGCCTCCCTAGTGAGTGCTGGAGTGAGTGCTGGAAACATAGACTACACCACTATACCAGGCTTTGATTTTTGTTTTGATCATTTATATGCAGAAAGAATGTTAAGAGAATCTTAAGACAAACCATAAAGTGGTCTGCTGGATAGTTTTCTCTTGAAACTATTATTTGAGTTCTTGATTCCCTTATGCTTACTCATACTTAGGCAGAATAGATTAGAAATTGGAAGCTTCAGTTCTGACTTGACTGCTTACTTTCTAAATTATCTTGGAAACACAAAATGTAGTAAATCTTCCGTGTGAAATTAATAATTTGAATAAGATAAGGCAATTTCCAATTGTAAAATTATGGATTTTTTTTTCTATTTTTTGAGGTTTGATCCCAGGGCTTCTTGCATACTTTGCAAGTGCTGTATCACTGGTTTGTATTTACAGCCCACTTTTAAAATTTTTATTTTATTTTATTTTATGTTATTCATTTGAGACACCTTCTTATTGTATGGCCAGGCTGGCCTGGAACATACTATGTAAACCAGATTGGCCTGGAGCTCACATTCTTGCTTTTGCCTCTACTTCCCCAGTGCTGGGATAACAGGCATGCAGCACCATGCCTGGTCCCATTTTTTATTTTTATTTTGAATCAGGGTCTCACAAAGTCATTCAGGCTTCTTCTGGCCCTGAACTTGCAATTCTCCTGGCTCCATCTCCCAAGTGGGGATTACAGATGTATCCCATTGTGCTCAACATGATATATTTTTAAAATTCAGAAAGTTATCCTAAATTTATCCTGTAAAGTCAGAGCTTCAAATACTTTTAATTCACTATTCTGTTTAAAATAAATAGTTTCTTCTGGTCTCAGGTGTTCTGTTTTATGTTTTATCCAATTATTTTCTGAATTGAATTTTTTGTTTTTAATTTTTTTAGGAAGAATTGATGTTGCTAAGAAATTATATTCTCTACAAATTACACAATGCTCTAGCTCAGAGTAGGCTAGTAGAAAAGTAGTTTGAATCAGTCAAATAATTCTAAACTTGCCAGAAGTCTTATTTAAAATCTAAAAAGGAATAGATGAAATTATTTATTATAATGCACTTTAAACAAATATATCCAAATTATTGTTGTTACTAAATGTAGTAAATATTTTAAAATTAATGATATATTTTATATCCTTTTCTCTTGTGCATTTTTCACTTCCAGTAAATTTCAATTCAGGAAGTGAATTTTTATCAGAAAACTTTTATTTGTATTGTAATTTCATAAAATATATGGCAAAAAGTCGATTCACAGCCAAGTTTCTCCTTATTCCTAACATACATAAAAAGCTTTTAATTAATTTAAAATTAAAATTAAATTTAGTTAAAATTTATATGAAATTTAAAAATTGAATTGTTTAGTGGCACTGTTGTAGGTGCCGTCAAGTCCCGTCCAACTCATAGTGACCCTCATAGGCTTTTCAGTGGCAGATTGTTTCAGGGAGTGGATTGACAAGTCCTTCTGCCATTTTTGTAGTGCTGGGAATCAAACGTGGGACCTCAGAGACTCCAAAACAGGACTCTACCAACTGAGCTAAATCCCAACCTGTTAGTGGCACTAGTCACATCTCAAATGCTCAGAAAGCACAATTTTGTTTTTATCTAGACATAGAACCACTCTCATTGGGGACGCAATTTGAAATTTTGAAGCCTTCTACTATAACAATAATAATTCTATAGACAGTGAAAGACACTTTCCTGTTAAATACATGAAATTTTATGAACAGTTAAAGATAAATAGTTGCACTTAACTTTTTTTTCTCCCTTTCCTTCACAAATATCTGCTGCTTGTAAACAATAATGGATGTAAACAATAAATGGTGTTTGTCAGTCTGCTCCTTCATTAAAATACAGAGTTTAAAATTTGGAAGGAATTTACTTTACACCTGATGGTCCTTGATTAGAAAATATCAATGCAAATTTTTCCATTTACATCTCTCTGTGGTGATTAATTTAGTAACCAAGGCTTAAATCAATGGGTGTATCATGTTTCTCTGGTCAAAGGTATGCATTTAGGGTTCATATAATCATCAAAATTAACCTGACAAACTTTGTTGGATCTTGTAATACACAGATTCTCTCCTCTTAAAGAAAACTTTATGCAAAGGACCTTCTTTGCTTATTTTGTCTCAAAGGAGAAAGAAAGTCAAAATGCTGTTGATTCTACAGGAGGCCATCAGTGGGAAGAAAAGAAATTAGGTATAATGCTGATATTGTTGACCTGCTGAATCAAACCAGCTGTAAAGGCCAACAGTTAGGTGAGCTGGTCATCCCTTTTGTATGAAAGTTAAATTTGCAAGCTGGCACAGGGGCTCAAGCCTACAATCCCAGTGACTTGGGAGGCAGAAGCAGGAGGATCCTAAGTTCGAGACCAGAGGCAGTCTGTGTAATTTAGCAAGACCTTGTCTCAAAATAGAAAGTAAAAAAATAGAATATGGATACAGATCAGTGGTACAGCACTTGCAAAGCATACAAGCTCGAGGCCCTGGGTTCAACCTCCCAGTACCACCAAAAGAAGAAAGAAAGAAAGAAAGAAAGAAAGAAAGTTAGTTAAACTTGCATTTTTAAAAGATATGTTAGTTGTTGTTAGGTGCCGAGTCGTTATCCGACTCATAGCGACCCTCATACAGTTTTCAATGGCTATTTCGGGATTGCCTTGGGAGTGGATTGCCAGGTCCTTCTCCCATTTTTGCAGTGCTGGGAATTGAACTCGGGACCTCAGAGACTGCAGCACAGCGCTCTACCAACTGAGCTAAATCCCAGCCCATTAAAAGATATATACTCTAGCAAATCTATTATAAGGATTTTTATTCAAGTCCACCCTTTTCTTAAGAATGAGAAAATTTTTCTTTATACGCGAGTATGTAGATATACGGGACTGGGATTTAGCTCAGTTGGTAGAGTGCTACTCTGTAGTCTCTGAGGTCCCGAGTTCAATTCCCAGCACCACAAAATGGGAGAAGCATGTGGCAACCTACTCCCAAGGCAATCCTGAAACAGTCAGCCATTGAAAACCCTATGAGGGTCGCTATGAGTTGGCCACGACTCCATGGCACCTAACAACAACAACATGTAGATATACAGGCTGGGATTTAGCTCAGTTGGCAGAGCGCTGCTCTGCAGTCTCTGAGTTCCTGAGTTCGATTCTCAGCACCGCAAAAATGGGAGAGGGACATGGCAATCCACTCTCGAGGCAATCCTGAAACAATCAGTCATTGAAATCCCTATAAGGGTCACTATGAGTTGGACATGACTCCATGGCACCTAACAACACATGTAGATATACATGATGATATCATTTACAGTGCAAGTTGGTTGATAATCAAAACAAATCCTTTATTTTAGGATTTTTCACAGACATACTATATATTTCCTCACTAGCAATTTTGTGCTAGTATTTTTAAAAAGATGTTTTTTAAAAATATAGACATGATATAAACATGTTGATATTATATTCAACCAAAAATTATGAAAGTTTCCTTCTCTGAAGTTTATAGATATATAAATATGATTTATATATAATATATGATATATAAATATGATTGCATATAATATACACTAAATAGTAATTTAAATTTGCCTCATATAAATAGAGAAAATAGTAGAATTGAAATCTGGTTGCTTCATGTTATAAAATCCCCAACAACCTGTTCCCAGAAATGTTGCAGCAGCGAAGCCCTCCCTTCCAGGAGCTGCCCTTTCTGTAGAGGTCTGTGGCTTGGTATTCCTCCCCCATTCACTGCTAATACTGCAGCCTCCCCTGTTACCTCCCACTTGCTCTCAATGCACCAACATTGCTTTGCTTGTTAGGTTCAGTGATCCAGGGCCACTTTGCACTCACAGAGAAGTTTCTTTGCTTGGCTTAGGCAATAATTTATGTAAAGAGGTTGTTCCATAATTTTTTTAACCTGAACTGTTTCCAAATATGTCTCTGTTTATTATGTTGACCTGCAAATCCTGCTTCCTTGAACTCAATGCCATAGACACACAAGCAGAAACACACTTATATGGTTAGTTTTTAAAAACAAGTTTAGCCTACCAGTTGTCTGGGCTGGTGTTTAGCTCAGTGGGTAGAGCACTGCTCTGTATTCTCTAAGGACCTGGATTCAATCTCCAGCACTGCAAAAATGGGAGAAAGATGTGGCAATCCACTCCAGAAGCGATGCCATAACAATCAGCCAGTGAAAACCCACACTCCTAACAACAACAAGAAGCCTATAATTTATAAGTTTGGGGTATAGATAAATTCACTCTTTGGAGCAAAACAACATGAGAAGGTTCTGCTTGGATCACTTTCCTTAAGATCCTGAGGATCTGAAGTTGTTATTTGTGGTGGTGTTGTGGTACTTGGGTTATCAAGGATATAATCTCTGACTTTCCAGCTCCAGCCCTTCAAGATATCTGAACTGCTTAAGATGCCATCAAGAGCTTTAAAGAGCATAAGCACAGCATGTTAACACTTTCATAAACCAAAACATTTGGCTTAGAAATTTTTTGAAATATGAACATTTTGTTATTTTTGTATAAACTTGTATATACAATCTTTTGCTGTTAACCAGGAGAAAAAAAATTAAGTTCACATAAACTCTTTATTATCATTGTTTTCAAGGCTGTTTTGCATATAAAATAAATATTTATTAATTAATGTGTTTAATTGACATGGTGTTCCTATTTTTAATATTTTCTCAAAATGTAATGGACAGATACATGCAAAGACTACATTTAATGAACTAGTACCACCCTGCTGAGTTTTAACCATCAGCACATGTCTGTGCTCGGCCGGGTTTCATTTCCAGTTTATTTCAATTAAGTGTCTGTCATGTAATTACATGGCACAGGAAGGATCTGTTGATGTTGTAAATTTGATTTTTAATAAGATTACTCTAAATTATAATGTGCCTTTATAACTTGAAAATTCCTGTTAGGCAATTATTGTTCTATCAATTGTTAGGAAAAGTTTCCTTTATACAATTACAAGGAAAGATTTTCTTTAAGGTGGGTTATGGTGGTGAGGATATTAGACTTACTTCACTTATTAACTGCAAATCCTTTCTTAGTACACCTAGCATTTGGGGGGCTGGAAATAATTCCAAAATATCACATCTGGAAAATCTCTCATTTAGGTTATATCTCCCCATCATTTACGTTTTAAAGTTTGTATTTTCTTAATTTTATTTTCCTGCCACTTATAATACCAACCTACATTTCTCTTACCTTTTTCTCATTTTTCTGAGATCTCTATGATAAATGAAGTTTTAGATGTTGCCAGTTAATATTGAAGGTGCTAATGAATACTTGACTTTTCAGTTTGGGGACATCATTTACTTGCAAGAGTTTCAGGGTAGGAAACTGTGCAGAGTTAGTGATTTTACTCTCCAATTGATATCTGCTTGATTAATATTATTACTAACATTGAGGAGGAAGCTATAAAAACTGACCCTTTGAGAGGCTTGTATCATGGGTGCTTTATTTTGTTATTGTTGCTGTTATTTTTTGTTGTTGTTGTTTGCTTATTTTTGTATTTTTGAGACATAGTCTTGCTATGTAGCCCCAGCTGGCCTGGAACTCATTATGTAGACCATGCTGCCCTTGAACTTGCAGCCATATTCCTTCCCTTGCCTCTTTAGTGCTGGGATTATAGGAGGGCACAACTACCGCCAACTTAGGGGCATGTATTGGTGAAAAGAAATGTTCACAATAATAATTTTACATAACTTCCAATATTTACTGTTATATTGAATATTGAAAATATACTTCCATTATTCTATTAATTGTTGTGGTATTATATGACAACTTAGAATATATCATATAAAATGATTTCTATGTTTTTTCCAGAAGACTGTAAAAACACATCAAAAACAAATCAAAACAAAAAACTAAACTAGGTGCTGTGGCACACACTCTCGTCCAAGGGACTCAGGACTCTGAGGCAGGAGGGTTGTGAGTTTGAGGCCAGAGGCAGCATGTACAACTTAGCAAGATGTCTCAAAATATAAAAAATTTAAAAAGGGTAAAAATGGGCTGAAGGTGGTAGTTGTTGCTGTCAGGTGTCATCAAGTTGAGTCTGACTCATAGTGGCCCTACGTAAAACAGAATGAAACACTCCTCCACACTGTGCCATATCTGGCAGTAGCAGTGCTTCCCTGCTATTCATAGAGTTTTCAAGGGTTAATTGCTTAAGGATTGTTTCAGAAGTGGGCTGCATCGTCTAGCAGACCCTCCAGAGTTTTGTTGTGGTTTTGTTTTGTTGTTTTTTCCTTCCCTTATGTTATCAATGGAACCCAGCACCTCCCACTCTACCATGAGCTGCACCCCCAGCCCATATTATCTATTTATGTCATTATCTTTGACTATTTTATGACTATAAGAGACAGAACTTGCAGAAAACTGTGTACACTCCTGTCCTGTCCCTAGCTAAAAGTGGTTGCTCAGGTAATACAAAGTATTTTTTTTCTAGTCTATAAATCTCTGTAATTCAAATCCACATTTGAAACATTTTAACATCTTTTGGGCCTCTCACTAGTTAATATGTTGAATAAAGTTTTTGACGTGCTTATTAAAAAAAAAAAGAAGAAGAAGAAGTGGGCTGCCAGTTTCTTCTCCCATATGTGTGGTGCTGAGGATCGAACCCAGGACCTCAGTTAGCACAAAGTAGTAGTCTACCAACTGAGCTAAACCCCAGCCCCAACTCATGGTAGAGCATTTACATAGTATATGTGAGGCCCTGGGTTCAGCCTCCCCCTACTATTACTACGACTACTACTACTACTACTACTACTACTACTACTACTACTACTATGATTACTACTACCACCAGAAAAACAAAAAACAAAAAACAAACAAACAAAAAAAACTTTTCACCCTGACTCTGCATGCATGGATCTTTGGATTACAATAAAATGTAGATGCATATTTGTAAGAATATCAAATTAAGGTCAAGCTTGTTGTTGTTGTTAGGTGCCATCGAGTTGGTATCTGACTCATAGCGACCCTCAAAGGGTTTTCAATGGCTGACTCTTTCGGGATTGCCTTGGGAGTGGATTGCCAGGCCCTTCTCCCATTTTTGCGGTGCTGGGAATTGAACTCCGGTCCTCAGAGACTGCAGTGCAGCGCTCTACCAACTGAGCTAAATCCCAGCCAAGGTCAAGTTTAAGACCACTGAATTAAATGTATTCATATAACCTAAATAAGTACAATAAAGGGATAATTATGAATTTGATTTTATTTCACTATAAATTTGTGCTGAGACACAAATGGTATGTTTTTTGTTTAGGAGACATTATTGTTTAGCTTCCTGCAGCTGTAGGACTGTGGCGTCTGATCCTGTCAGATCTTGGAAGCTAAGTAGGGTCAGCCCTGGTTAGTACTTGGATGGGAGACTGCCTAGGAGCACCAGATACTATAGACTTGGGAGAAGGATTTGGCAATCCAATCCCAAAAATCAATCTGCCATTGAAAACCTTATGAATAGCATATATATATATATATACTGACAGTAGTGTTTTACCTGTTGTAAGTAGGACGGCTATGAGTTGGACACCTACTGGAGGGCACCTAACAACAACATTGTTTAGCTATATCTATGGGCTTAAAAAGAATAACTTTCATCTTCAATTATTTTATGTAAAGATTTCATCCAAATATTGTTAGAAAAATTACTAAATCATATTTCCGGTTTCCTTAATTTTAAAATTTAATCCTATAAAATTGTACAACACATAAAACAGAAAAGGTGGCATCTACATAGAATATGTGCTAATTTTAAATACATATGATACAGTCTGAAGGATAAATTATGAAAAGATCATATAGTGTTCATTCAGTAATGAGCTAGCTTTATTCTCACTTTCTTATACTCAATAATAATTAATTTAGCTTGACGTGGTGGTGCATGCCTCTAATCCCAGAGCTCAGGAGGCAGAGGCAAGAAGGTGGGGAGTTCAAGGCCAGCCTGGGCTACATAACAAGACCTTGTCTCAAAAAGTTTAAGCTATAACAGAACTTAGTTAAATAAAATATTACTATTGTTGCCAATAACGTATTCAAAGTAGAATTATTCCCCAAAATAAGTATTACAGGAAACGAAAGCAGAAAAAGACAAATGGGATTACATGAAAGTAAAAACCTTCTGCACAGCAAAGGAAATAATCATCAGAGTACAGGGACAACCTAAAGAATAGAAGAAAAATATTTTCAATACATTCTTTTGACAAAGGGTTGATATCCAGAATAAACACAGAACTCCCAAAGATCAATGGGAAAAAAATCAAACAACCCCATTAGAAAATGGGCAATAAATCTAAATAGACATTTCCCAACGGACATGCAAATGGCCCATAGATACTTGAATAAAATGCTGAGTATCACTAATCATCAGGGAAATGCAAATCAAAACCATAATGAGATATCACCTTATCCCTGGCATGAATATGGAGAAAGGGAAATACTTGCATATTGTTGGTGTAGTCAATATAGAAAATAGAAGTTCTCAAAAAAAACTATCATATAATAAAATACATATATAAAATAAAATTATAATATATAAAAATAAAAATAAAAGTACCGTATGATATAAAATCCCACCCCTAGCTATATAGCCAAAGGAAATTAAATCAGTATATAAAAGAACTATCTGCACTTCTATGTTCTTTATAGCATTATTTACAATAGCCAAGAAATGGAAACAACTTAAGTATTCATCAACTGATGAATGGATAAAGAAAATATAGTACATATGCACAACAGAATACTTGTTAGTTGCTCTCATATTGGGTCGGACTCGCAGCGACCTTATGTACAACAGAATGAAACACTGTGGCATGCCTACCACTATGTCATGCTTCTAAGCTATTTATCCATAGGGTTTTCAATGGCCAATTGTTTCAGGATTGTTTTGGGAGTGGGCTATGGGCTGCCAGGTCTTTCTCCCATATGTGCAGTGCTAGGGATTGATCCCAGGGCCTCAAAGCATGCAGAGCAAGTACTCTACCCACTGAGCTAAACCTCAGCTCTTATTCAGCCAAGAAAAGAATAAAATACTGTCATTTGTGATAACACAGATGGGACTTGAGTAAAAAAGTTGATTTCATAGAAGATAAGAGTAGAATGGGGACAGTAGAAAGGAAAGAGTGATGAAGAAAGGTTGATCAATGGATAAGTTACAGTTGGATGGGAGCAAGAATCTCTGGAGTATTACTGCACAGTAGGGTAATCACAACAACTGTGTAATGTACATTTCAAAAAGCTAGAAGATAGAATTTTGAATGTTTTCACCAGAAACAATTACCAAATATTGAAGGAAATAAAATTTTAACCTGATTTATACATTGTGCAATGCATGCATGTATTGGATATTACATGGTACCCCATTCATTTTCACAACTTTTGTGTTTTGTGTATCAGTGACAATAAAAATTGAATTTTTTTTCTGTCTTAAAATTTTAAGAATCTAAAACAAGTAATATAATTGAAGAAACTTTGATTTAGTTTATTCATTAAGTTTTCACCACAGTATAAATATGTAGATAATGAATTTAAATACTCTTGCATCAAACAAGAACGTTTGGCATGTATTCACCACTATGAGCTCTTTCAGCTTCACAATTTAAGTTGACATCAAAGCACTCCCACCCACTTGGCTACACTTGGCTACAATTTCTGACATGAGAATTCTCTGTAGTCTTTATCTGAGACCTTTGAGACTCAAAGCTACCACAATATGTAAACAATGGTCAGGTATATACCAACCAGGAACCAAAGCTAAGTGACTTGCTATACTTCTGAAATGAATAGCCATCTTGGCAGGAGGTTTTTTTTTTTTTTTTTTTTTTTTAAACTCGTATTAATTGATGAATGCTTATTGGAATTCTAGGACCCATAAAACTAAGTGACTGAGACAAGATGGTCTAGAATAGTTAACTGAGATGCTAAATTTTAGCCCTTCATTTTTTTTTCCTTTTCTTTTGTATTTTCCCCCTTGGCTCTTAAAGAGTTGAATAGTTAAAATTGTCTAGGTCTTTTTATTTTATTTTTTTTTGAATTTGTAGCTTCTCATATTTATCACCATGATGATTTTGTTTTTATATGAAACAATAACTTACATATTGCCTAAATTTATGTTAAACATATCATAAAACAAGGATTAATTTCTGAATCCACATTACACTGGGGAAGTTAGCAGAAAAAATTCCTCATAGTGTATTGAATTACCTTTATAAATCTCAATCTTGCAAGTAAATTATGAAATGATATTTACCAAAAATTGCCCTTGTGAAACGGCAACAGAAAATATTTTACTTGGAAGAAAACTGCCTTAAAAATTTTTTGAAAATCAATATTTCTCCATGTGTGAAGATGAGCTAATTATATGGTGATCTGATGGGTAAGAACTTCATCTTTGTATTTTAGAAAAGAGAAGGTCCTTGTCAGCCAAAGTCAGTTCTCTGAGAAGGTGTAAACTAAGAGCTGATAGGTGAATGCACCTGTCTGATAAAGAGAATCTGTGTAGTGTGTTCCAGAGTATGATGTACCTAGAAAGGAGTATAATAATGATCTTCAAATGTCATATAAGGTATCAGGGCCTCTCTTTAAAATTTAAATAGCTTTAGGGTAAATTTAAATATTCTGTTCTATACAATGAGTAATCATTAATTAGTAGTCTAGGGGCACCATAGTCAATTAACATAAAAGTTAAGTTTGAGTAAGTGCATGAATTAAAAAATCTGAAATGTTTTGATGGGAAGAAGTAATAATTCTCTTTCAGATTATCTTCTGGAAGGAGACTTTCACTTAGGGCATCTGTTGACAATATAATAAATAATGTCTTGGTAATGCCACACTGGGCTGGGATTTAGCTCAGTTGGTAGAGTGCTGCACTGCAGTCTCTGAGGTCCTGAGTTCAATTCCCAGCACTGCAAAAATGGGAGAAGGGCCTGGTAATCCACTCCCAAGGCAATCCCAAAAAACAGTCAGCCATTGAAAACCCTAGGAGGGTCGCTATGAGTCGGATACCGACTTGACGGCACCTAACAACAACAACAACAATGCCACACTGTATTATTATATTTACATTTATTCATCTAACAAAATTTTTATTGAGAACCTACTGTGTACTGGGCACTATGCTAATGATATAACACAAAAAGATAAATTTAATGAACAACATGATTATGATCCAATATTTATACCTGGATAAATTTACAAACTTTAGGCTGAATGCTATAGGGGTAAAGTTTATGGAGGTTTAAGGGTATTCTGCGCACATGAGGGCTTTAGTCTTGGAATTTAAAAAAAGGTTTCCCTGGGAAAATGAGATTTGATCTGAGATCTGAAACATTACAGATGTTAATTTGAAGAAGGTGAAGACTAATCCAGATTAAACCTGATCTACAGAGGATTTGAGAAGGAAGGGCTGAATGATGATCTCCAGGATAGGAAAGGATTTAGGAATGTGGGCAAAGTGGTTGAAAATGATAGAGATAAATATAGAGTAGCTCACAAAGAATCTTGTTGATCATAGTAAAGATTTGGTTCTTTATTCTAAAAGCAGTAAGTAAAAATCATGTGTTAAATGGAGAAATAACTCCAATAGATTTTTATTTGTAATAATCTTTCTTTAGCTGCCTGCAGCTGGAGCCCTGTGGCATCTGATCCCCTCAGATCTCAGAAGCTAAGCAGGGTCGGGCCTGGTTAGTATCTGGATGGGAGACCACCTGGGAATACCAGAAGCTGTAGGCTTGGGAGAAGGACCTGGCAACCCCCTCCCAAAAATCAATCTGCCATTGAAAACCCTATGAATAGCAAAGAAGCACTGACAATAGTGTTTCACCTGTTATATGTAGGGTCACTATGAGTCGGATACCGACTCCACGGTACCTAACAACAACAACAACAATCTTTCTTTGTATTTTTCCCACTGAGGGGGAAGTGGTGGAGCAATGAGGAAGTGCTTGTTGTTCAGGTGAGGGATTATGAGAGTAAAAGGTAGGGATAAAGTGCTGGTTTACACATTGTAGGTAACAGGCAGGGGTAAAGTTGAATTTTGCAATTCTGTTTTTTCTGCTGGACTGATACTCATTCTCAATAAAAGTGCTCTATCAGTCTCAGGCCCAGGGATGGCTAACAATTAGCAATAGGCCACCAAAGTGAAGTGCTATCTTCAAGATCCTAGAAAGGAGATGTGGAGGTTTTCTAACTTTTAATAACTCAGGTGCTTGCTGTGCTTCTACACTTCTCTAGTGCTTCCTTTCAGGAAACTAAGAGTTAATTCTGAATTTGTAGTTCTCACAAGCCCAATTCAGAATGGCACACTGAATTACTTTGAATTACCTGAGTGATTCTGGTAAGGAGGCTGGATGGAACATCAATATGTTCTCATAAAATATTTATTCTATTGCCTCCTATTCCTATATCAGGCAATACCAATCTCAAGTGTGTAGCACAAAGTTAAACCTAACTTATTCTCTAATATGCTATAGAAAGGAACATTTAGGAACTGTGCAGGCACAGGTAGAATGTATTGTCAACATATACCTAAACGAAAGTGTTGGAACCTTCATCTGATATCTCAGGCTCCTCCCTGATCATCACTGAAAGAAAGAAGACTTGGTAAGAGCCATTGAATGAATGGCTAATCACACTTTTGGACAGTTGAGATTTTGGTGGAACATTTAAGTGAAGATGTCAAGTAGGCCACTCTTGGTAGATTTCTTTGATTCAGGTATATAGTTTAGACTAATAATGCAAATTTGAGAATCACAGGAGGATTAATGGATCAGACAATCAAATAATTTATTACCCAAGCCAGAACGATTTTGAAAATGAAAGAGGTGTTATTAATAATCACACTGAAACAACAGGGTATGAGTATGTTCTGGAAACATCATAGTAATTCCAGCAAAGAAAGACAATTGGGATTTTATTAATATTGTCACCATTTTTTTCATAGAGATTTCATCAAGAGAAAGTTTCATTGTTTTGGATTAAAATTGGTATATGTGAATCACTATAAATCACAATCCATTGAGGGACAGGAAAAGTTAATAATGTTGCTACAGACTGAAATCTGAAAGCTCTGTTTTTAGTTGTTGTTGTTAGGTGCTGTCAGTCACACAATTTATAGGGATCCTATGGACAACAGAACAAAACTCCCTGACACTGCTGACACTGTGCCATGCCGGCATTAGGTCAGTACCTCTCTGCTATTCATAGGGTTTTCAATGGCCGATTGTTTCAGGATTGTTTCTGGAGTGGGCTGCGGGGTTCTTGTCCCATTTTTGTGGTGCTGAGAATGGAACTCAGGGCATCAGAAAAAGCAAAGCAAGCACTCTACCAACTGAGTTAAACTCCAGCTCCCTCCTTTTGTTGTTGTTACTAGGTGCCGTGGAGTAGGGCCCAACTCATGGTGACCCCGTGTATCACAGAATGAAACAATCTCTGACACTGTGCTATGCTCAGCAGTATTGTCAGTGCTTCTGTGCTATTCATGGGATTTATAATGGTGGATTGCCTCGGGAGTGGGTTACCAGGTCCTTTTCCCAAACCTGTAACACTTGGTATTCCCAGGCAGTCTCCTGTCCAAGGACTAACCAGGCCCTACCCTGCTTAGTTTCTGAGATCAGGTGGGTTCAGTTGCCAGCATGCTATAGCTGCAGACTCTCCTTTTAGTTAGGGTGAAAAAATGTGGCAGAATCATTGATTAGACACTTTTGTTCAGCTTTTTAACTTTTCATAAGTCTCATTGTGATTACAAACATAGGAAGCGAATTATTTTTCTTGGAATTATGTCACTCTTTCTAGCTGCTCAGTACTCTGACCATTCTTCTTTTCTTTGTTTTTTCTACAGGCATTCCCAGACTCCTTTGGCACTATGAAGCAAGTAGAAATTTGTGATAACCTCATAGGAAGCCTTTTGCTTTCTGTAAAAATAAATCAACAACGGTAGTTGATAATATCCTTTCCCTTGCTCCTCTTTGAATGTAGAAATGGTGCCTGAGATATAGGAGCAGTCTTGCATCTATGAAGAAATGGCCCCAAAATGAAATATAATGGGCTTGAATTATTGAGACAATTAAATATTATTTATTGTTGGCTGTTTTGTAGATAAGAAAAACTGACTATTTAAGTCAATGTAGTTAGTTATCCTTCATATTTGACACAAAAGTATTCTACATATTTGACACAAAATGATGTAAAAGACTAAGAGGTTACTATTAAGCAACTACCAAACATAAACAATAACCAAAATGAAAACTTATGCAGAAAAAAGGTTTAGCATGGTCATGGTCACTGATTTCATTATGAAAACTTTTAAGTTCACATTCATTAATACCTCATTGATATTAACTAATAACTTGGGATAAAAAAATTCAGGTAAAATGGATGTGAAACCATAGTCATACGAGAGTAATGACATGACTAGGGCAAATATATATACTAAATGTTCTTCAGTTCCCTGAGTGGTTCAGGAATTCCTCATGCATAGTTTGACACCACATAGTGGTATATGTTTGCTCTGGTTTATATATTAATAGAGACTGTTCATGGTTTTGTGGGAGTGACACACAAAATGAAAGTTGGAATCTTTCTGTTGTGCCAACATAGATTGCCTGCAGCCATACCACTGTGGCATCAGATCCTGGCAGATCTCAGACGCTAAGCAGGCCTGGTTAATATTTGGATGAAAGACTGCCTGGGAATACCAGGTGCTGTAGGCTTGGGAGGAGGACATGATAGCCCATTCCACTAAAAAAAAGAATCAGCCATTGAAAACCTTTATCAATAGCAGAGAAGCACTGACATAGTGCTGGGCATGGCACAGTGTTGGGTAGTGTTTCACCTGTTGTATATAGGGTTGTTATAAGTCAGACCCAACTCAATGGCACCTAATAACAATAACAATCTATATTAGGTAGAAAGGATATTCTGGATGTAGATAACAACTTTCTACTCCTTAGTCTCCCAACAAGATGCTCCCTGCCTCTTGATCCCCAAGCTTGCTTGGTGGAAGGTAAGATACAAGATCCAGTCCCAATATAGTCACAAACCACATACTGACATTTTAAAGGCCAACAGTAGGCCACATATATGATATGGTCCCATTTATCACCTAATGAGATTATATCTTTCTTAGCTTGTTATAAGCGCACTCAATGATATTTGCACAATGATGAAATTGCCTGAAAATGTACTTCTCAGAACATATCTGAAACAATCAGCCATTGAAAACACTGTGAGGGTCACTATGAGTCAGACTCAATTTGACAGCACCTAACAACAACAACATTTCTGTTATTAAGCAACACATGATTTTTAAATCTAAAATCACATTCACATACAACTTTATCAGGGGGATTCACTGTACTCCATACTCATACTTCAAACGTGTGTTATTTGCAGCAATAAAAGTTACTCATGGTAACAGCTTGCCCTCCTTAAAAGATAAGCAGAATGTGATGATCATCTGACTCCCCTTTGACTCATATCACATGTGCTGAAGCTTATGGGATGGCTGGTGAGTTTAACAACAAAGAACACCCTTGTGGATTATCTGTGTTTCTGTGCATACTATATTATGGAGTCTTTACTGGTGTCTTAGACCTAACTGCCTTAGGTTTTTTTCTGAGAAGTCCATTAAGTCAAACCTTAATTCTGCATTCTACTTTAATATTTTCTAAATCAGATTTTGTGATCTTGTGCTTAAATAAGTTCAGAAAAGATAAGCACTATTTTTTCCTTTAAGTCTTTCCAAATCATCACTCCTAAATTTTTAATATTGGTAATGTAGAGAATGTTTTAGACCTATTTGATCATCAAACTCTTTGTTCTGAGAATATTATAGAACTAATGTCTCATTTTGCCTGCAGTCATAGCACTGTGGTATCCAATCCCATCAGATCTCAGAAGCTAAGCAGGGTTGGGCCTGGTTAGTACTTGGATGGGAGATTGCCTGGGAACACCAGGTGCTGTAGGCTTGGGAGAAGAACCCAGCAACCCACTCCCCCCAACAATTAGCCATTGAAAACAGTATGAATAGCAGAGAAGCAGTAACAATATTGTTTTGCCTATTGTACATAGGGCCCCTCTGATTGGACATTGACTCCACAGCACCTACCACCACCACCACCAACAACAACAATAATGCCTCATGAAGTGTACATGAGATACTGACAGACTCTTGTGATAAATTTGGAGGTGCACTTTCATTGTAGACACTGATTGTATTCTTAATTATCTTTCTGTGGTGCTTCCTTTGCAAATATAGGGAGTTTTTCCTTTCCAACATTTTTCTGATTGAGAACTAATGTCACAGTAATCTTATAATATTGTAAAATGAAGCACTCTGAAGAATACTCATCTATGTTGAACACCCTTCAGACTGACTAGAATTTTGTAATTATAGAAAGATGGAATGTTACATATTGAGAGACAAATTACTTTGGGCTTCTTTAGTCCCCTTAATAGCCATTTATTACCAACTTCTGTTTTTGACCTAACATCTTTGTGACTATTTGGTAAAACTTTCAGAATGTATCGATAAACTTAGTAGACAACTAGCTTCTACCAACCCTAAAGTTAAGAATGTTATAATAGCTGAAACCTATGGTAGAGATTTTCTAGCTGTGCTGGGACCTGCCTACTTGAAGTCTCCACCAGTATATTTGGTAAATGCACTGATGTATAACTTTCTTTTGTTCTTTGACTATAAAAGCTCATACAATCTCTTTCATAGTAACACTTGTCATTTAAGGCAAACCGAATTTGTGTTCCCTGGCCATGTTCACTCATTTTTGGCTGAGAAAAAAAAAAAAACTCTCTCTTATTCCTTTTGGAGCAAGAGGTGTGTTTTGTGTCAACAATATGAATTCAGTTGTCAAAGTGGGAAATATCCTGCTCAGTTTGGGGAGTCTGGAGTTGCAATCTGCAAACCCATGGGCTAAATGTATAATATGGTACACTGTCTGATTGAAAAATGAAAAATGCAGTGATAAGCATTAGAGTTGGAAGATACTTAGTTGTCTGTTTTGTTCTTCTTATTTTACAAATGAGATTAGTGTTGCTCATGAATGAACAGGGACCTTCTCTTGGTTAGCAGCCAGTTAGTGGAAGAGCCAGAATTAAAACCATTAACAACTTAATATTTTCTTCACAACACTATGTTTTTTCACAATTCTTGGAAAACTGTAGTAAATTAGTAAATGTTTCTTTAATATTTCTTTAATAAGTGAAATATTAAGTTAATATCAATAACTAAATATTTCTTTGCAGATTCCTTTCTATATTTTCATTTAGTATCTCAAGAATCTTTCAGTCTTTTATAGCCTAATCTTCTTAATATCAGTTCTTATATAAAGTAAATTAATTTTTCATCCAGGCATCTTTTTAATAATCATAGAAACAAATAATTCTAGAGCTCATCCTTACTTATTCATAAAGCAAATGAGAAACTTATGGTATGGTTTTTGATAAAGTATTATTTGAGAAAATATTTCCCATTCATGCTTCATACCATTTTCTGCCAACCAATACTTACAGTGATTTTTGTCACTTACATATGTACCATAGCTACATGTCTTCATGGTAAATATTAGTCTGTGTTTTTAATTTACCAATTAATAGGGGCTTCTGAATTCCTGGATATATATTCTACATTAAGGTCTTTCATTATTGCATTTTGTAGGAACAGGTAGCACACACAGACATTTTTGCATTCCACTTGGGACCATGATATGAATCCAAGTAGAGTTTCCAAGCCCAAATTTTTAGACCAACCATTGCCTTAGGTGTGAATGCAAGGACACATCTACATATATTAGGTGAGTAAATTTATACATTTTTATATCAAACAAACATAAAATGAAGTCACAAACATAGCCCACAAAACCTTTTGAGTACATGGTGTCATTTTAGATAAAATGCCCTTAATAAACCAAGACTTTCCAAGAGTCATTCTCAAATTGGAAGAAGGTTATAATGAAAAAGCTGCTACCCATTCTTTAATTATCTGCCCAAAAAGTAATGTAGACATTCTATAAAGGCAAATTGAATATATTTATTCTCTTAATATAGAACATCATATGTATCTGGACTTCTGTACAAACAGTCCCAGTTTCTCCCAGCTGTCTCATATTCATTTCTATCTCATACTGTGTACCTCACCTCATGGTTCTGATTACTGAAATTCATAATGTCATCTCATTTGTATAAATAGTTTGAGTTTCCATGATGAATTAGTATATTCCAGGTAGTATGATTTGTCAACTTTTTCTCCATGCTCATTTTATCTTTACATTCTTTAATTTAACTAGTGATCTTCTTGTTAAATAAGCAAAAAGAAACTTCTTCAACAGAGAAATGCAGATAATTTTGTCAAGGTAATCTTATAAACAAAGAAAATAATGGCCAAAATTGTATAATTTAATGTGTCTCAGGAAATCTGCCTGTAACAGTTGTTTTCTGTTTGTTTTGGCATGTGTGTACACACCCAAATTAGTCATGACTTAGTGTCAAGCATTTTTCCTTCATCTTGCGGTCTTCTTTAAAAATGGAGAGCTTTAAGGGAGAGTAAAATATTAAATTTTTGATATCCTACTCAGTGAAATTATTAGACATTTTCCTCAACTAAGTTAAATAAAATATAAACATTGATTTAGAAATACTGAAGGAAGACTTTGTTAATTTTAAATATTTTAAAATAGGATTACTATGGAATCAGAGAGAATAAACCTAGATTTCATATCCCAAATTTGTATTTGTAGGGCTATTTGATATAACTTGAAGATGCTCTTAATAGTAGGAAATAGTCTGTACACATATTGAAGTTCATTAAGTGGAATTTTTTATGACTTAGTCATGAGAAGTATATTAGTTTAATAGATACAAAGTCAATAGCATTCAAACTGCCAGTTAAGTTAAATCTCCCTTTATTCGTATATTCTGCATTTGATGATCAATAGGTTGAAGCAAAAATGATTTTCAAATAAGGTGACAGTGGTCAGATTTCTTTTATAATTGTGTGCCAAGATGATTATGCACACATCAAATTTACAGAGGCTTCTCAAGTAGTAATTTCTATAATACTGGTTTTTTAAAAAAAGTCGACAAGATGTGATTTTTGAGTACAGGTTCTCAAAAAAAATGTGTGAAGCTGGAATGTAATTGTAGGCTGTATTATTAACTCAAAGGCTGGCATCATTTCAGCATTAAAAATAACAGTTATGGGAATGAGGATCCCTTTTTTAACCATGAAAGGGCTTGTGTATGGATATTGTGAGGGATTTTCCCAAGCCTTATTCTTAAACAGATTACACTATTCAAAGTCTCAAAGAATCAAAATCATGCTCAGCTGGGGCAGTCAATATGCAGTCTAAACATGTGACAGATGCAGAGAAAACTTCAAAGATGCCATTACAAATGCCTGTGGAGATATTTAAGAAGCCAGATGCTACTGTTTCATGTCTTCCACAGCTCTGAATGTGTCCTGTGATCACCTTCCAAAGAGAAGGTGTGGTTCAATATGGTGAGGAACAGAACGCCACCTAATCTTTTTGTTATTGTTTGCATACATCCTATGTCCAGATAAAAGGGGCTTGGATCAGTTATTCTTACAGAATGATTATGTATATGAATTTACTATTCCTTACGAAAAAATGAAGGTAAAACTGCAAGGAAATATGTATATGATGTATTCTGTGAAAGCTGTCCTGTCTACATAGCATAATTTATAGGTATGCATTGCCACGAAAGCACTTTTTTCTATAACTTTTCCCATTTATTTAAACACTAAAACAGGTAATAAATACATTCATTATGGTAAGTGTTTATTTCCCATTTTGTTTTGGAATTGAAAAAGTAAATTACTTGGGACAACATATTATTAAGTGCATGCTTTATTTTCATCACTACCACATTCTAGAGAAGAACTTAAATAATATTTTGAGAATGAATGATACTCTAGGTAAATGCAAAGGTGGTGAAAGTCTGCTAAAAAATTTAAAAATACCACCTGCGTTTTTACTTTATATTAATTCCTTTATTTTAACAGTTTTCTTCTTTGTAAGACTATATGAGACTTTGTTCCATCTCAATTTTTAAGAATTTTAAGAATTTAAGAATACAGTTTCATGGCCTTCTTATTCTTTATGGAATAAAGAAAAATAAAGAAAACTTCTAGAAAACATGTGATATAACAAATAAAACAACTGGAAAATTTGTGTAATGTTTAAACCCCTTCCCTCTTTTTCTTTTCTTTTGCATTGAAGAAAGGATTTCAAGTTTATTCTTTATATTATATGCATAATGTACTCTAACCTATCTTCTATTAAATCAAACCTATGGAAAGGTTATTTTACTAATTTTTGAATTGAAATTTGTGGCATATTATAAAAACTCACACATGATTATCTACATGAAAAAGATGGCTATAAGTGGAAAATAAATAGCAAAGAATATTTTTCTTTCTAATGTAAACATCTGGCAGTAATCCTTGCTTACACAATTAATGGGCATTTAATTGGCAATGATCAGTTTATTGCCGCAATATGAAGTGAATGTTTCCCCAGGAACAAACAGCTGTTACAAGAATTTCACAGTGATTTAGCAAACACCAGGTGATAGTTGTATCTAGAATGAAGTGCTCTATCTCTCGACAAATTGAGATACACTGGAAAAAAATAAGCTAGGTTAAAAGTATCATAGCTACAGAGTCTCCATTGACACTAACTTTAAAATCTATCTACAACTATCTATAACTTAATAAAACAACATATTAATAACGTTAGATCTTATCTATGCTTCAAATAGAATTATTTTCCTTAAGAAGCAAATATTGCATTGGCATGGCATTAATCTATTTAAAAGCAGTATTTTATATCTCATTTTAGAGACATAATACTTGCTGAAACTTTTTGTATTCTAATATTTTATCTTTATAAAGTCTTAGAAAATTTGATAGTTATATTTCTAATTTTTTGATTAAAAAGTTATTGAAGTCATTGAATAGTTACTGACAATTATATTTTTTGCTTAATAGATTTTATTCAACTGTCTAAAATAAAATGTACCAGTTTTTAATTTGCATTGCTTTTGAGCTGAGTTCCCATTAAGCTTTAAATAAAAGTTCTTCATTTTTCATTATGCACTTTATTACTAATTTAATAAAATGATAATAGCTATGCCAACTTTCTGTTGCTAAACCTTGGCATAGATTAAATTATACATTTTAAATGTAGCACACTAGAAGACACTATTATTTCATAAAGCTGAGTTTCATTAGCCAAGAAAGTAATTTTGCTACAGCAAAAAGTCCTTTTATTTACTCTAATATTTAGTATTAGCTCATGCTAGAGTTTATGAACAATGAACTCAAATGAACAAAGCATCAAGGGCCAATTTATAAAACAATGCTTTTATTTTTTTCATGTATGCATCCTGCAATAATTCATCTCCATGACAAAAGCAGACAATCAATCATCTTCTATTGTGCCTTTCTCAATAAAATTGCCGTTCCTGATGTAACAAAAGAAAGCTGCCTAAGTAACAGGAACAGTTTTACATGCTCAAATCAATAAATTGACCATGCTTCAAAAAACCTTTACCCATTAATATGACAATACATTTTTATGCTTAACTTACCATACTAATATTAAATTATTCTTAAGTAGCATTGTTCTTCTTTTTCATTCAAGGAAACAATAAGAATTAGGAGATCTTTTCAAAAGAATGCTTTCAAGTGTTTCAGTGATAAAACTTTGTGGCCTGAGTGTTGACATGCTAGCCTCACATATATGTAAGCTAAAAATCATCATATGTTTTGAGAATAAAATATGTATATCTGTAAGTCTTAAAATCATATGGTTATCTATTTACCATCACAAAATGTATTGTATAATTATGTAATAATGAAAGGTTTTAGGTAATTCTATAGTGCATGATACTGATCCTAAAGAGATGCTTATATTTTATAATAAATAATTTAAACATAAAAAAGTATACATATATTTCATAAGGTAAAATCTGTAAATATGGGATAATATAAAGGAAACTTGAGTTCAAAAATTAAGTGCAAAGTTTTCATGCCAAGAAAATGAAAATGGGATATTATAGCTAGAGATACAGATATTATATATACATATGTAAATTATAGGTACAATGCAAATATAATCTCATTCTGAAAAACTGGCTATTTTATTTTCAACAGGATGAGATATTTCCTCAGTTGATAGAGTGTGCATTCTCTGAGGACCTGCGTTGGATCCCCAGCACTGTGAAGATGGGAGAAGGATGTGGCAACCCACTCTGGGAACAATCCTGAAAACAGCCATTGAAAACTCTATGAAGGTCACTGAGTTGGAGCCGCCTCAACAGCACCTAAGAACAACTTTAAGGATTTGAAAAGAGCGATAGTCTCTAGAAGTTTTTTAACCAATGTAAAGTTCAAAATTGAGATATATATTTCATTTACCTACAATTTATGTATTATATATAACATTGGCTTTGATTCTAAATTTCTCTCATAGAGATGCAATTGAATCAGAGTAAAATCCTTATATTAAAATATGACATTTTTGTCAATCCTACCAGAGCAACAGGATTAATTTAACTAATAACACTCAGATCATTAACCACTCCAAAATTCAGATGATTTTAGAACCTCTGAAGACTTCTTTTAATTGTATTTTCTTTTTTCTGAATTAATGACTTTTTTCTGAATTAATGAGGCCAGGCCATAACATATTTAAAGAAAATGAAATCATTTTTTACAGAAATGCAAATGCAATGGCTTAGCACCTGAGATTCCATTCCTATAGATGACTAAGAACAGTTCCACTGCAGTGTTTAGGATATCACAATGATTCAAAATTCATAAGGATTTATAGGTAATCATACAATTATTTCAAATATTATCTGGTTTTTTTTTGTTTGTTTGTTTGTTTTTTCTCAATAGTAGGTACCTGAACCTAGGGCCTGGTGCTTAAATTTGTAAGTGCTCTACCACTGAGCTATACCCCATCCCTTTTAAAATTTTTCCTTTGAGTCAAAATCTTGCTAAATTACACGGGCTGCCTGCAACCTCAAACTTCCCATCCTTCTGCCTTTACCTTCCAAGTCACTGGGACTACAGGGATGCAACACTGTGCCTGGCTAGTTGCTTCTGAATTTGCAGTAAATTCATGAGTTAATCCATAGTGTTATTAAAAATGGTACTCTAACCTGATAGTAAAAGAAATAACATTTTTTGGGTAACGTTTTTTAACCCCTACTAATTAATTTTTAAAAATTGCAACAAAACATACTATTATAACTGAAAGTTCAAAGTAAACATTAGTGAATTTTTTTATTACATTCTATTAAAATTTTTAAGAAATTTTCTAATTTCGTAGTACTTGGAGGTTGAACCTAAAGGCTACATATACATGACAAGTGCTCTACCACTGGGTTGCAAACTCAGCTCTTTTTGTTTGTTTGTTTGTTTATTGTGGTACTGGGGGTTGACTCCAGGGCCTGGTGCTTACATGCTTTGCAAGTACTATACCACTGAACTACACCCTCAGCCCATTTTTTTAGTTTTTTGAGGGAAAGTGTCGCTATATTACGCAGACTACCTCCGATATGGGCTGGGATTTAGCTCAATTGGTAGAGTGCTGTGCCACAGTCTCTGAGGTCCCGAGTTCAATTCCCAGCACAGCAAAAATGGGAGAAGGACCTGGCAATCCTCTCCCAAGGTAATCCCGAAATAGTCAGCCATTGAAAACCCTATGAGGGTCACTATGAGTCGGATACCGACTCGATGGCACCTAACAACAATAACCTCCGATATCCAACTTGCAATCCTCCTGCCTCTGCCTCCCGAATGGCTGGGATGCAGGCATGCATCATCGCGCCCTGTTCATCCAGCCCATTTTGTATTTTTTATTCTGAATCAGGGCCTCACTAAGTTATGCAGCCTGCCTCTGGCCTCAAAGTCATCATCCTCCTGCCTCCACCTCTTAAGTCACTGGCATTACAGGTGTGCACAACCACGCCTGGCTACTCTAAATGTTTTAATGGAAGTTTTAGGCCATAGTGCACTTCAAACAGTTTGTGGTCTTGTTTCAGTTTCCTTCCCCATGAATTTGTTAATGCACTTTGATTTAGTTTCCATTCAGAGTGATGTCATGAGCTATCTAGTGAAAGATCTATTATGGGCGATCAACTCCGAGGAAGGAATCTTGCTTACTCCACTTATTTGAAGGGAAACTTTTCCTGCAAAACTGAAAAGTTGTTTAATGTTGGATGCTTCATTTTTGTCTAACCATCCTCATCCATAGTTACTGAAGAAAGAAAGAGCATAAGGTACAATTCAATGAAAAAACACAATGTTTTTGTATTGTGACAATACTGCTGTGTTTTCTGAAATTATTATTTGACTCATAGAGAATCCACACCAGGGACCAAGGCTTGGTCTTTCTTCCTATGTCTCAAGAAACTTCAGAGTCTTACTAGCTAATTATTTTTTCTTGTAGCTGTCATAGCTTCTCTTATCATATTCCTCTTTCCCCTTCTCTCCCTGCCTCTTTCTTTCCTTTTCTCTCCTTGTTTTGGTTCAAGTCACTTAAAGCATAATGAATTATATCTTCAGAATTTAATCACAACATATATTTTGGAGGTAGAATGTAAAGTCCATGAAATTCCCATCAGGTGTAACTTCATTGTGATACAACTATCACTATGATCTGGGAAGGCACTGGTTTTCTTCTCTCTAAGTCACTTTTCAGTAGCCACCTATGAAGTAATTAATGTCTTCTACATTGTAGGTACATATAGTAAGAGTTGTTCTTAGGTGCCATGGAGTCAGTGTCCAACTCATAGCAACTCTAAACACAACAGGTGAAACATTATTGTGGGTCCTTCTCTGCTATTCATAGGGTTTTCATAGGGTTGATTTTTGGGAGTGTGCTGCTGGGTCCTTCTAATAAGCCTACATTATCTGATGTTCCCAGGTGGTCTTCCATCCAAGTACTAACCAGGTTCAACCCTGACTAGCTTCCTAGGTCTTATGGGATCAGGCACCACAGTGCTCTGACTGCAGGCTTATGCCAACAACACTCTACCAATATTTGCAGTTTTAGGGTTTGTTTCTTTGTTTGTTTGTTTGTTTGTTTTTGGTTAGCAACGTTATGCTGAGCAGTAGAGTGCTTCTCTTTCATTGTTATCTGTACAGTCACAGAATCTTTGTCATGTTTAGACAATTGTCATTGACATTAAGAAACTGGCTTAAGATTATGGTTTTTAAAAGAACTGAGGCAGAGAATATAAATTGAAGTTATAATTATTAAACTCCAGGCTGACCTTTTTGACAAGTCAATTTACATCTTAAAATTACTGTTGTATAGTGTTTCTCACACTTTAGTGTACATCACATTTACCTGGAAGGCTTATTTAAAAACTGTTCATTGGGCCCCACTTTCAGCATTTCTGATTGAATAGGACAGTGCATGGCGTAGAATTTGCACTGATAACAAATTCCTAAGATACACGCATTCTATTGCTTGGAATCACACTGAGAACTGCTACTAGGTTGGTTGAGTTAAAAAATATCTTATTTAATTAATTTTTTTGTGCGTATATGGTGCTGGGAATGGGACCCAGAACTTTGCATATGCTAGTTCTACCTCTAAATTTTATCATCAGCCCAAATGATATTTGAAAATGTACAGTTTTGAAATCTATACTCTAGTGGATATGTCATGTTAATTTGGGCTTCTAAAAATAAAATTTAAAACCGGGGGCAGTGGCGCACACCTGTAATCCCAGCGACTCAGGAGGCAGAGACAGGAGGATCACAAGTTTAAGACCAGAGGCAGTATGTGTAATTTAGCTAACTTTGTCTCAAGAAGCAAAAAGTAAAAAAAAAAAAAAAAATGGGCTGGGAGTGCAGCTCAGTGGCATAGCACTTGCAAAGCATGCAAGTGTGAGACCTTGACTTCAACCCCCAGTACTGCAAATAAATAAATAAATAAATAAATAAACAAATAAATAAAAATAAATAAAATTTAATCAAGGCGTGGTAGCACACACCTGTAATCCCAGTACTCTGGAGGTAGGAACAGGAAGATCAAGAGGTCAAGGTCAGCCTGGGCCTCACAGGGATACCGTGTCCCAAAAAACCAAGAACTGGGGAGGTAGCTTAGTGGTAGAGTGCTTACATAGCATATGCAAGGTCCTGGGTTTGATCCATAGAACCTAAAAAAATTACAATGTAATAGTTTGCCAAAGACTACATTATTTCTTATTATATGGGCTGTATCTTGAATATGTTTCTGTCTCATATAGCTAGTGCCTTCAGGCTGACTTCATTAAAACCTAAATTTACTCTACAAGGTTTTAGCAAACAAGGCTTTTGGAATTCAAAATTATTTATAAACCATTTGTTGAAGATCTTATTACAGTAAGAAAATTTTTTTTCCTGTACTTCAACCAACTCCCAATTTTACTACCTTGACTCTACTTTTCTTCCTTACAATTAACTCTTCTTTCTTCACTTGTTTTGCTAGTCAGTATAGACTCCATATCATCTCACGTTAGCCACTCTTTTGCCAATAACCTCCTTTCTGATTTCTATTACTTTTCAAAATTCTAATTCTAAACAAAATTAGTTATCTTTCTTTCCCGTGGCCATCCATGGGCTGCTGATTGCTAATGGGGGGATACATCTGAATAACCACCACAAATCCATGACCTGAATCCTAAACTGGATGTGCACAGCTATCTGTTAGTTGGATGTGCACAGCTATCTGTTAGTCTGTTACTTTCTTTGGATGTTTTCTCTTTTCTATACACTGTACCAATTCTGA
Organism: Pedetes capensis; assembly: GCA_007922755.1. Classification (NCBI taxonomy): domain Eukaryota; kingdom Metazoa; phylum Chordata; class Mammalia; order Rodentia; family Pedetidae; genus Pedetes; species Pedetes capensis. Next base: position 24,061 of record VMDO01014770.1, on the reverse strand, counting down.
AATGTATCTGTAATACTTATTTTAAAAAAAACCACACCATTCATTACTCTGGAAATAGTTCTAATTCCTTCTTTATGGAAAAAATGCTACAAGTCAGAAATATCCTTCACCATCAAACACTTCTACCATCAAAAAAGAGCAAGAGCCCCATTCTTAAAGCAAATCCCCCTTTCAATGCTCTAGATACATCTCTTTATAAGAATCTAATTTCTTCTATTATTCCTTATTCAAACCATATACTTATTTTTTCCTCTTTACTTATTTCCTTATGTCAGCATTAAATCCATGCTCAAATCTCTTCCATCTTTCTCTTGCTTCCCTCCAGAGACCAACCTCTTATCCCTTTCCGCCGTACACTTATTGAAAGATTTAGCTCTTCTCATTGTTAGTGCCTCTCATCACTTTCCTCCTCAGGTCAGAACTGGTAACTCTCTTCTAGAAATAGTCTTTTCCCTTACCTTCTATAATCACATCTCTTTTTTCACTCTATTCCTCAAATTTTCTTCTAGATTCGCAAAATAGGATGTTCTCTTCTACAACCAGTTTTTGTTAGACCTCCAAATATTGCCTCCAGCATTGGTCTCTTACCTAAATACAAACCTACATACAGAGCTGCCAAGTGGAGGCCCTCTCCTGGAAGTCTCAAACTCCCTACAAACTCAATATTACCTAAATTGAACTTACAAGGTTCTTCCCTGAAATGTCTCTTTTATAATGGAGACTTTTAATGAATGACAATATAACATCAGAAACACAGTGAGCTCCAACTAAATGCTCCAACTAAAATATAAAGTGCTATATAATGTAAAAATGCCTGCACCCGTACCACTGTGGCTTCCAATCTCACCAGATCTTGGAAGCTAAGCAAGATTGGGCCTGGCTAGTACTTGGATGGGAGACTGCCTGGGAAGACCAGGTGCTTTAGACCTGGGAGAAAGACCTGGCAACTCACTCCCAAAAAACAATTGCCATTGAAAACCCTATGAATAGCAGAGAAGCACTAACAATAGTGTTTCACCTGTTGTACTGACACCGACTCCATGGCACCTAACAACAACAACAGCAATGTAAAAATAATAGTCATTATTATTAGCAATACATAAAGAAAAAAATAAATAGGAATAGCTGCCAGTCTTTCTCACGTGAATTTTGTATGCTCCAATATGAGGGACTTTTTAACATTTTTTCCTATTTTTATGTAAAAGGACCATTTACGTGATTCTTACTTTTGTTTTGTTTTGTTTTGTTCATGACCCTGTGCCTCAGCCTTCCAAGAGCTGGTATTGTGGAAGATTGACATCACATCTGGTTCATTATTACCATTTTATAAAAGCTTGATTTTTATGGAGTTTGGTGTTTGTTGTTGTTGTTGTTAGGTACCATCCAGTCGAATCTGACTCATAGCTACTCATAGCTACCCTATGAACAACAGTATGAAACACTCCCTGATTCTGTATCAGGCACAATATCTTTTATAGGTTTAAGCCAATTGTTGCACTCACTGTGTCAATCCATCTAGTTAAGGTTGAGCTTTTTGTTGTTGTTGTTGACCTGCCACTCTCCCAAATACAATGTCCTTCTTCAGGGATAGGTCCCTGCTGAACATATGTCCAAAATACATCAGACGCATTCTAGCCATACTAGCATCCAAGGAGCACTCTGGTTGCACTTCTAGGATAGATCAGTTGGTTCTTTCTGCAGTTCATGGTATATCCAATATTCATTTCCATCACCATAATTCAAAACTATCAATTCCTCTCCTGTCTCTCTTATTGAACTTCTAGCTTTCACAAACACATAATGTTGCTGAAAATACCATGGCATGAGTCAGTCACATTTTCATCTTCAGTGTGACATTTATACTTTTTATCACTTTAAAGATGTCTTTTGCAACAAATCTCCCATTGCAATGTATCTTTTGATTTCTTGACTGCTGCTTCCATGGGTGTTGATTGTAGAACCAAGTAAAGCAAAATCTTGGACAACATCAATCTTTTCTCCATTTATCTTGAAGTTGCATATTGAGCCAGTTGTAAGGATTTTTGTTTTGTTGATGTTGAGTTGCAATCCATACTGAAGGCAATGTTCTTTGATCATCATCAGTAAATATTTTAAATCCTCTTCATTTTCAGCAAGTAAAATTATGTCATCTGCACAAGTTGTTAATGAGCCTTCCATTAAGATGTGATGTTCTTCTTCATAAAGTCCAGTTTCTGGGATTATTTGCTCAGCATAGACATGGAAGAGGTATGGTGAAATGATACATTCCTGACACACATCTTTTTCAACTTTAAACCATTTTTCTGTTGGAATAACTGCCTTCTACTCCATGTACAGATTCCTCATTAGTATAATTAAGTGCCCTGGTTTTCCCCTTCTTCATGATGTTATTCATAATTTATTGTGATCCACACTGTCAAATGCCTTTGCATAGTCAATAAAACATAGATAAACATCTTTTTGATATTCTCTGCTTTTGGCTAATATACATCTGACAGCAGCAATGATATCCCTGGTTACATGCCCGCTTCTGAATCTGGCTTGATTTTCCACCAGTTCCCTGTCTATATACTGCTGCAATTGCTTTGGAACAATCTTTAGCAAAATTTTCCTTGCATGTGATATTAATGATGTCATTTGATAATTTCCACTTTTAGTTGGATCTCCTTTCTTGGGAATAGTCATAAATGTGGATCTCTTCCAGTCAGTTGGCCAGGTAACTGTTTTCAAAGTTCTTGGCATAAATAATTGAGCACCTCGAGTGCTGCATCGATTTCTTGAAACATCTCCATTGATATTCCATCAATTCCTGGAGCCTTCTGTTTTGCCAGTTTCTTCATGGCAGCTTCTATGTCATTCTTAAGTACCATTGGTTCCTGATTATATGCCAACTCTTCCAATGATTGGTCATCCAGCAATTTTTTGGTATAATGAATGTGTTTTCTTTCCATCCCCTTTTGATGTTCCTGTGTTGCTTAATATTTTCCCTGTAGAACACATCAATATTGCCACTTGAGGCTTGAATTTTTTCCTCAATTCCTTAAGCTTGAGAAAAACAAAGAGTGTTCTTCTCTTTTGGTTTTCTATTTCCAGCTCTTAGCACATGTTATTATTGTATTTGATTTTTGTCTTCTTGAGCTGCCTTTTGAAATCTTCTGGTTACTTTTCTAACTTCAACACATTTTCCTTTTACTTTAGCTGTTTGTTGCTCAAGGGCAAGTTTCAGAGTCTCTTTGGACATGTAATTTGGTCTTATCTTTATTCCTGTCTTTTTAATAACCTTTTGCTTTTCTCACAAATGATATCTTTGATGTCATGCCACAACTTGTTTGGTCTTTGGTCATTAGTATCTGATGCACTATATCTGTTCTTGAGGTGGTCCCTAAACTTAGGTGGATATACTCAAGGTCATACCTTGGCTCTCAGACACTTGTTCTAATTTACTTGTGTTTCAATTTGAACCTGCATATGAGCAGTTGATGGTCTGATCCATAATCAACACCTGGTCTTGTTCTGACATTTGATATTGAGGTTTTCCATCATCTCTTTCCATAAATGTAGCAAATTTAGTTCCTGTATATTCCGTCTGGTGAATTTCATGTGTATAGTCATTGTTTATGTTGATGAAAAAATGTGTTTGCAATGAAAAAACTCTTTTGTCTGAAAAAATCCTATCATGTGATCTCCAGCATCATTTCTGTCACTAAGGTCATATTTTCCAACTATTGAGCCTTCTTTTGTTTCCAACTTTTTCATTCCAGTTACCAGTAATAATCAGTATATCTTGATTGTGTGGTCAATCTATTTCAGTTTGCAGAAGCTGGTAAAAATCTCCCTTATCTTCATTTGCAGTATTAGTGGTGGGTACACAAATTTGAATAATAGTTATATTAACTCACCTTCCTTGTAGGCATATGGATATTGTTCTATCACTGACAGCATTGCACTTAATGACAGATCTTGAGATGTCTTGTTTTGGTGAATGAAAACCCATTTCTCTATAATCTGGCATTCTTGCCAGATATTAGACTTTATAATTACCTAACTCAAAATAGCCCATTCCAGTCCATTTAAGCTCATTGATACCTAGAATACCAATGTTTATGTGTTTCATTTCTCTTCTGATGATTTTTAGTTTTCCTATATTCCTACCGGGCTGGGACTTAGCTCAGTTGGTAGAGCACTGCGCTGAAGTTTCTGAGGTCCCGAGTTCAATTCCCAGCACTGCAAAAATGGGAGAAGGGCTTGGCAATCCACTCCCAAGGCAATCCCGAAACAGTCAGCCATTGAAAACCCTATGAGGGTCGCTATGAGTCGGATACCAACTCGATGGCACCTAACAACAACAACAACAACAACAATATTCATACTATGTACAATCCATGTTCTAATTATTAATGAGTATCTACAGGTATTCTTTATCATTTGTGTTTTGCCACATCAGCAAATGGAAATCCCTGGGGCTTTACTCCATTCCCATCATTATAAAGTAGACTTTACTTTGAGCAGGCAATATTTCCCTAGTTATCTTTTGAATGCATTCAACCTGGGGGCTCATTTTCTGGCAGTATATCTAACAGTGCTTTTCTGCTATTCATTATAGGGTTTTTGGGAGTAGATTAGCCATGTCCTTTGCCCTAGTCTATCTTAGTCTGGAACCTCAGATGAAACCTATCCACCATGGGTGATCCTGTTGGTATCTCTAATACCAACAGCATAGTTTTCAGCATCACAACATGCCTCTACAGTTTGACAAACTAACACACATGTGGGGATTCTGGAATTTAGTATATCCTATTTATTTCTTATGAGACTAATCCTGTTTTTACATATTGATTTTTTAAGTATCATACTTTGTGTTCTCTTGTTAGGGTTGAATGGCATATTATACACAACTTTTTTTTCTTTTATTTACTTGTTTTTTGTTGACATTATTCTGAAATTTAAAGTGCTTCCTTTACTTCCAATGCAGCATATTTCTTCATATATTGGGAATTTTGACAGCTGCTTTTCTATCTTAACCCATCTTAATTTTTATTAACTAGGGTTGATAAATTATAAAGACTTTTCTGTGACTTCATTGAAATTTGCTCTTCTTAAAAGCTGTAATTCAAATTTTACTATGTGAAGCTCCTACCATTCTTTACTGTCACAAACTCTACCAAAACCTGTCAACTTAATTTGAAGTTTTAAATCACCTTTAATCTCAAATATGCTTTTTGTTGATTAGAATTTGATGCAAAAGTAAATACTTGGTTGCTTGTTTATCTTATGGAAAACAAAAATATCCAAGCTTTGAAAGATGTAAAGTGAAATAACATGATGATTCACAGTTTCCCTTTGATCAAAGCTGGCTTTCACTGTAGAATCTATATTTTGGACAAATGTAGTGATTTTCTACTTGTAATGGCATCATCTGTGTCTCCCTGCCATGCATTTGCTCCCAGATGAGTGTATCGAACCTACAGTTTTTATTTTTATGTATTTTTTTCAGAATCCTAGAGCTTATTTACACAGAAGGAATTAAACTTGCAAAAATATCAGCAAAGAACCTCCAAGTAATTTAGCATGTTATAATTAATATGATTTTAGCAAAATATTTCAGTATGTACTCAATCAGTACCAATTTTTCCTGGTTAAGAAATGAAGGACATGAGCCAGATGCCATAGCATATGCCAGTAATCCCAGTGAATTCCAAGGTTGAGGCAGGAGGATGGTGAGTTGGCAACTAAAGGCAGCATGTGCAACTTAGACCCTTCTCAAAATAAAAGTTAAAAACAGGCTAAGGCTGCAGGTCAGTAGTAGAGTATTTGGTTAACACACATGAGGCTCTGGCATCAATGCTCCCTTGAGTACTGTAAGAAAGAAAGAAAATTGAAGGGTATGATAAAATTTTCTTGCATTCACTGATTTTTAGAATGCATCTATAAGAGTATTACTTTTAAAAGACTTCATAATTATTTCCTTATCATGAAACAAATTTATTTTGTTCCCTTAAAGGCATCAATTGTTTCCACAGTTTCAGAAAATTTCTGCAAATTTGCTTATAAAAATCACAGTTAAGGGTAGAGATTCCTGCTTTCTACCTGGCTACTGCACCAGAATCCTGAGGAGTGGTGGTAGGAATGTTGTCAGAAGGAAAGTTTGGGTATCACTAATATTTCAGTACTGTATGAAAAGGTGTTAAGTAAATTAATAAATGAGATCCCCTTTGTTTGCAGTTTCTTATTTAGGGACATTTATTCAATTATACTCCACTGAAAACCCTATGAATAGCAGAAAAGCACTGACAATAGTGTTTTGCTTGCTGTGCATAGGGTCGCTATGAGTTGGATACCGACTCGACAGCACCTAACAACAACAACAACATTCAACTATATTTTTCTTTGGTTTTCTTGCTGTTCCTGAGCCTGATATCCCCATCACAGTACATTGGTAAGAATGATATTAAATTCTGCAAAAAACTGTTTGTGTTTATTAGTCAATTGACAAATGATAGAATGAGCTTCTTTTTAATCTTAAAAACAATAACCTTTGAGCAATATTTCAGCTGATAGGAAGGAGATTAAAGTAGTATGGTAGATAGAATTGGAACATTGTAATAGAGTGCTCCTCCACGTCTTCAAGTCACTAGTCCAACATCATCAGGAAGGACTTTTCTTCAAAGGAAGCCTGTTGTTGTTAGGTGCCGTCTAGTAGGTGTCTCACTCATAGTAACGCTACATACAACAGGCGAAACAATATTGTCAGTGCTTCTCTGCTATTCATTGGGTTTTCAATGACTGATTGTTTCTTGGGGATGGGTTGCCAGGTCCTTCTCTCAAGCCTACAGCACATGGTGTTCACAGGGGGTCTCCCATTCAAATACTAACCAGGCCCATCCCTGCTTAGCTTACGAGATCTGACAGGATCGGAAGCCACAGTGATACTGCTGCAGGCAAAGGAAGCATAGGACTGTGGAAAAAGCCTGAGACTCAAGACTATTTGTCCTTGCTTTGAAAATAACTTTGTTATGTGACCTTTTAAAAGTGTCTTAAGTTGGGCTCAATTTGTTGTTGTTCGATGCTGTCAAGTCATGTCCAACTCATAGCAATCCTCATAAGGTTTTCAATGGCTGATTGTTTCAGGATTACTTTGGGAGTGAATTACCATGTCCTTTTCCCATTTTTGTGGTGCTGGGAATTGAACACAGAACTTCAGAGACTGGAGAGCAGTGCTCTACCAAGCTGTACCAACTGAGCTAAATCCCAGCCTGGGCCCAATTTACTCATCTGTAAAATCAGAAATTTGGAGTAGCTGATCTCTAAGGTCCCTTCAGGCCTAAATTCCATGAGTGTCCAATTCTTGTTGTATCAGAGAGTTTCATTTGTCTATTTGATGTCTTTCTTGCCTCTGAAATTATAATTGAGAGTTGATAGCTCGTATCCAGTCCAATTATTCATAGATCATAAAGATTTTTATTATTATATGTGGAAGATTAAGATATATGAAAGGAAAAGACTGAACTATCTACAAAATCTGACAGTAAAATAGCATTTTATCCTATGAAATTTTTTCTTTAAACTATTATACTTGTTTCTTTATAAAAATTTTAAGATCAAGGAATAATATATAGTGAGTTTTCATTCTTTAAGAGGATAGCTGAATTCAAAATATAAATGTATATGTATTTAAAATACTTTCTCACAAAATTACATCATATCATTAGTAAAACTATGGTGCCATGGAAAATGATCTATTATATAATGATTTGCTGTTCTGTATTATATCATTTGATGGATTATGGTATGTCATGTTTTGATACATAACATTTTTGAGATAGAGATATGAAGCTCAAAAGTAGTTCTTGTACTGTTTTACTATTTTCTCTTGTTCTCAAAATTAATTTAAGACATTTTGGGGGGTTCTACATTTTGGCATAGCTTAATGTGAATGTATTAGATCTATGAGTATATAATATGTACAGTAGCTTAATCCACAGTTATTTAAATAAGATTTATTATTTAAGTAGTTTGACTCCACATGAAAGATACCAAAATTAAAATCTATAAATTTTTTGTGTCATATCTGTTTTTCCATTCTTATTTTCCAGTATTGTGTCAAACATGCCCTTGTAAATATGACTCCCTTTTTAAAGAATCAGTATATTTTGCCTGCTATCCTACTCAAAGGTTATTACCTGTATAAAATTGTTTACCAATGAATCAGTAAAAATAATCCATAGCTGAAAAGTTGAAAATTGGAAAAAGAAGATAAATTTTTAGAAAAACTACCTATACTTTTGTTTTTAGACCGGGTTTTGTGATGTAGCCCAGGCTGGCTTTAAGCTCATGATCCTCCTGCCCTAGCCTCCTGAGTTCTAGCACTACAGGCATGCGCCATGACACCCAGCTTTACCTGTGCTTTTAGTCTGACCAATTACATGACTTATATGATGTAAAATACAAAAATGAATTAAATAGAAAAGTCACAAATTGAAAGAATTAAAATGCAATCTTATAGTCCTATAATTTATAAAATACTTAATATTTATAGTTTAGAAATATCTCAAATGAGAATGTATGAATTTTTCTTATTGAGTCTGATAGACCAACTTTTCTTACTCAAAGGATCACACTAGAATAATACTGTCATTGAGTGAAATCTAGGTATCAGAGTTGAATTCAAGTTCTGCCCCTATAATTTGCCAGCTACATGGAAAACATAACTACTTGCAGTCTCTAAACAAGTTTCTTTGGCTTAAGATAGGGTCTCTAATCCTCTTCCTATAAGGAAATTTTACATTATATGAGACTATATATTAGACATGACTAATAGAACGCCTGGATCCTAAAAAGTCCTCAATAAATATTAGCTAATATTTTCTTCACTTCTAGTCCTATATAGTACTTCATATTTACTATCCAGCCTGCAGCTGTAGCCCTGTGGCATCCCATCCCGTCAGATCTCGGAAGCTAAGCAGGGTCGGGCCTGGTTAGTACCTGGATGGGAGACCGCCTGGGAACACCAGAAGCTGTAGCTTGGGAGAAGGACCTGGCAACCCCCTCCCAAAAATCAATCTGCCATTGAAAACCCTATGAACAGCAGAGAAGCACTGACAATAGTGTTTCCCCTGTTGTACAGAGGGTCGCTATGTCCGACTCGACGGCACCTAACAACAACAACAATTTACTATCCACTGTTCAAAGACTTTATATTTTCTTCTTAAGTTCTTTTCATGCAAGTTTGGAGATATTCAATGTATTCCAAGGTTTTTTTTTTCTGAAAAGCTCTGATTAAATCCTTTATTGGTTCAAAGATTATATATTCTCTCAAACCAGTGTTTTCCTGATTGCACTTGGCTAGGAGAATCTGAAACTGCTTAGTCTTTTCTCCACTCAGTACTTTTCTCATTTGCTTATGTTCTCAGGAACTTCTGTAGCTTGTAATAGAGATGTGAAAGACAAAACTACAAAGAGATCTGTGAAAATATACCACTGTTAATCATCATATGACAAATCATTATACCTGATAGTTTGAGAGATGTGTTTCCATTTTTTAAATTAGGAACAAAATAAGAACCCATTTGGTGTAAGTATTCCCCTTACTGAACCTGTGTATGTTTAAAATGAATGGTAGTAGCATGTACTTTTTAAACATGTATGCTGAATATCTTCTCTTTGTTTCATCAGATTTCCTGTCTATTCCTCTGCTCTTTGTTTTGTGTCCTCAAAAATGATTCTGAATGGATTATATCAACAGAGTTCTTTGTCTTCTGGCTTCCACTTGGATATGGCATGTAGGTTCAGCAGGGATGGGTGGCAGGGACAAAATGAGGTTGGGTATTTATCCTCTAAGTCCTTTTGTCTGAGGCTGGCTACATCTCTCCATCAGAAATTGGATTTGCTAGTAGGTGATCCTGCCACACTGACCTCTCTCTCTCACCGCGTTCTGGCAACTGCCTTTTCCCTTGCCCTTTCAGGCTTAAGGCAGGGATAGGAATGATATTTTGAAAATGTTCTAATCCCTGATTTTACACTGACTCTGTGCTTTCTCCATATCCTTCTCACACTTTTAGAATACTTATTTGCATTTTAATGTACTTTATACATGTTTGAATTGTGATTTGGTTGAGAACAAAAGTACTTATATTTTTATCTACCTCCTTTGATAATAATAAAGTTGTAAATTTATAGGGATAGAAATAATACAGAAGCTAGATAACAGTACTGGGATTGGTTTGGAGCTGGACAAGGAATGAAGATAAATGCTATGGCTGGGCCAAGACTGAAGATTTCTGTACCTTTCACTCATACAATGCAGCATGACAGTTATTAGCACAAGGAGCATGTGGAAAGATACTGTGGAAGTTTCCACTGTTTGACTGAGGAGGGCACTGGGTTCTCTGTGCTTCTCTCTCTCCTGTAGCAACTTGAGAGAGAATGTGGACAGGGTGACATGGTGGAGTTTTTAACTGATAACTTAATTACAGTGTTCAGCTTAGTTAAACTGTAGTCCCTAAAATTCCCCTTAGACACCATGTCATCAAATTATGGGTAGAAGATTAATGCTGGTATTTTACTAATGTATTTCAGAGCTATCTTTTTGTTTGGGATGAAAATAAATGAAATGCTGGACTTAGTGGTACACACCTATTACCTCAGAATTTGGGAAATTGAGACAGGAGGATCATGAGATCAAGGCCTGCCTAGGCTACACAGTGAGACTCTAAAAAGAAAAAAGAAGGAAAAGAAAGAAAGAAAAAACAGGACAAAAAGGAAATTAAATTATCAACAATCTAACAAGAATAATCTTTAACTACATATGTTTGTGTGTATCCATGGTGGCCAATTTTATGCAGGAAACAGCTTGTTAAAATGTCTATAATCACCTATCTGAAAAAAAGAAAAAAAAAAGGACACAGATCTCACACCATCACAAAAGGTCACTCAAATGGATTACAGACATAATGCAAAATGCAAAAATATAAAACTCGTACAAGATAACATAGAGAAAGTCTAGATGACCTTGGATTTGGGAATCACTTTTGGGTTACTACATCAAAGAGACAATCCATGAGATAAGCTAGACTTCTTTAAAATTAAAAACTTATGGTCTATGAAACATATTGTCCTGAAAATGAAAAGACAAACCATAGACTGAGAGAAAATATTTTAGAAGGCACATCCAATAAAGGATTATTATCTAAAACATACAAAGAACAATTGAAATGCAATAACAAGAAAACAACTTGACTAAAAATGAATCAAAGACTTTAACAGAAATGTCACGAAAAGAGATATACAAATAGTAAAAAAACATATAAAGATGATCCACATCATATGTCATCATGGAAATACAACTTGAAATGACAATACAATACCATTGTACATCTATTAGAATGGCCAATATTCAGAACACTGATAAAAGCAAATGCTGGAGAAGATATGGTGCAATAGAGACTCCTATTAGCTGCTGGTAAGAATGCAAATGGTACAAATCCTCTGTAAGACAGTTTTGCAGATCCTTATAAAGCTAAATATTTCCTTACCATATGATCAATTATTTTCAGTATTTGGTAGTTACCTAAAGTAATTTAAAAGTTATGTGCACGCAAAAACTTGCCCATGGATTGTTATACGCTTTATTCCCAGCTGCCAAAAGTTAAAAGCAACAATGATGTCTTTTAGTAGGTGAATGGATAAATTGTAGTATATGCAAACAGTGAAATGCTATTCAGTGGTGAAAAAAAATGAGATACAAATTCAGGCAAAGACATGGAAGAAATGTAAATGCATATTACTAAATGAAAGCTGCCAATCTAAAAAGGGTACAAACTTTACAATTCCAACTGTACAACATTCTACAAAGGGCAAAAGTGTGGAGAGAGTGAGATCAGTGGTTGCCAAGGGTGGAGAATAGAAAAGAGTAAGGAATTAGTAGGCAAAACACAGAGGATTTTTAGAGCAATAAAATTATTCTGTATGACATTATAGTAGTAGATAATTTGTCAAAACCAATAGAATGTAAAATATCATGAGTGAGCCCTTATTTTAACTGTGGATTTGGGATAATAAAGACATAACAATATTGGATTTATCAATTATAACAAATGTATACCTCTGGTGGCTGATGTTGTTAACGGGGGACACTATGACTATGAGGTCAGGGCATATACTAGAAAGCTCTCTGCCTTCCTTTAATTTCGCTTCAAACATAAAACTATTTTTAAAAATAAAATCTTAAAAGATGTATGAAATTATATACATATACATTTAAATATTTGCTACTATATTCAATGGCTTGGGGTTAAGCTCAGTAGGTAGAGTGTTACTCTGCACTTTGTTAGTACTTGGTTTCAATCCTCAACACCACAAAAATGGGAGAAGGACGTGGCAACTTCCAAAAACAATCCTGAAACAGTCAGACACTGAAAATCCTAGGAGGGTCGCTGTGAGTCAGACTCAACTCAGTGGTACCTCACAATTATATTCAACAGTAAGTAGTTAATGTGTTTTCACCTAGAGTGTCAAAAAGTGTATATTTTCACAAGAAAGTGAATATTTTGAAATGATTGTCTATTACAAAGCAATACCCCAACACAATCCCTAGGACTTCTGTATGGCCTGCCTATTAAAATGCACAGCACTGCAAATGTGGATCAGTGACTGAAGGTAACAGGTATATCTTGCTATAATCTTGAAGTCTGTTTAATACCTGCTATGGTTTAGATATGATTTGGGGATACCCCAAGGGCCCATGCAATTGCAGTCTTGATTTCCAGGATGACAGTATTAGGAGGCATCATGGTAACTTTAAGGGGTGGGCCCTAGTGGGGTCTCATTGGTGATATGCCATCAAAATTATGTAATGTAATTCCCATGGGACTCTCAGTTAGTTCTAGATAGGGCTCTTATGAAAGGAGCTTCTACATATGATCACACTGTGGTATGACATCATTTACCTTCCTCTCCAGATTCTGAATGAATGAGTTGCCTGATTTTGAACTTGAACCTCTAAAACTGTGAGATACATAAAGCTCTCCTGAGAGAGTTACCTAGCCTTAGGTATTTCATTATGATAGTGAAAAGCTTACTAATAAAATCCCTAAAAATACACCTGTAAAAAAAGTTGAAGATGACATTATGACCACATCAAATATATAATTTCATCTAAACTTACCAAATTGGTTGTATTCAACCTATTTCTTGATTCTAAAATGCATTTTTGGAGTTAAGTAAATATGGTTAGTATAATATTTACTTCACTTCAGTATTTTCTATGAAGATACTTTACCTTAATTTTTTTTAGCAATTGGAGTTTGAATTAAATAATCCTTTTAGGCTATATTTGGATAGTTACATAAAGGTTAATATGCTGTAAGAATCCTCTGCAAATATCTGATTAGAATTAAATATTTAGGTTAGTGTGCTCCCAAGGGAAAAGAAGTCTTACAGTTTACCACCATTTTTATAAAAGAATAACATGATTATTTTAGGTTACAATTTTAGAAAAAAATTTTCTAAGGCAAAACGAAGGCCAATATATATGAGTTATATTATCCTTGGTGTTTAGAAAACTTCTTGACTACTAGAAATATTTAATGAGTTTCATTTTCCTTAAAAGATGAGAGGACAGAAAACTCTTTACACCTTATTAAGTAGCCTATTATGGCCATTTAAATCATTATTATGGCTTTTTTTTTCTGGGGGGAGCTCCAACTCATTTGTAGCTAATTCTTTACTAACTAGAAAAAATCACATGGTAACTGGTGGATTATATTTTCCTAATTAACAATAATTCATGGGTAAAGTTATCATTTTATTCAGATGTTTATTTACCTAGAATAGTTTGGGTTTATGTAGGAAACAAAAATAGATGCTATTAAATCTTGAAGGAAGTCTGGACGAGGCTGAAGAGTGAATATTCGATTTAAAGGAATCAATACAAGATATTAAGTACACAAAAACCAGTTAGAATAAATGATGAAACAATATCAGCTAAATTTCCAAGAGGCCTCATACAGAATGAAAAAACAAAACTTAAGAATTCAGGGTGCCCCTGAAGGAGAAGAAAAGTCTACTAGAGAATTAGGAAATTTATTTTATGACATCCTCAAGGAAAAATTTTCAGAGATAATCCAGGATCTGGATATTTACACAACTGAAACATTCAGAACCCCACCCAGAGTAGACCAAAACAGATCCTCCCCATGACATGATTTTATGAATGCTTACGTTGGACACCAGAGAAGCAATTTTGAAAGCAGCTAGGGAAAAATTCCAACTAATGTTTAAAGGCAAACCCACTAAAATAACTTTGGACTTCACCACATCAACATTGAAAACTAGAAAGGCCTGAACATATATAATTCACATTCTGAGAAAGAACAATTTCAAACCAGGAATAAAATACCCAGCAAAGTTATTTTTGAAGATAGATGAGGAGTATAAGATATTCCATGATATTGACATGTTTAAGCAATTTGCAACCACCAAACCAGCTTTGTAGAGGATCTTTAATCAGTTTCCACATACAGGTGAGATAAGACAGCCCTACATAGAAGATCAAAGAATTGAACAATTAACATGAGAGGAAGTCAAGAAAGCAATAAAGTAAGCATGAATCAAGAACCAGCAACAAGTAACAAGTGCATACATAACAACAGACATTTCTCAATAATTACTATTAACATAAATGGTTTTAACTCACCAATTAAGAAACATAGACTGGCCATAATTAGAGAAATAAAGAAGGACACTACATATTACTAAAAGGAACAATCAACCAGGAACCAATAATGCTACTGAATTTATAATCTCCAAATATAGGGGCACATAGCTTCATAAAACAAATGTTATGAGAAATAAAGGACTACATTGGTGTAGACATAATAATTATGGGAGAATTCAATACCCTACTTTTGCCAAGAGACAGGTCATCAAAACAGAAAATCAACAGAGAAATGATGAGCTTAATCTGCACTTTAGACCAGATGGAACTCTCAGATATTTACAAAATATTCCATCCATCTGATGAGAAATACACATTCTTCTCAGCACCACATGGAATTTTCTCCAAGATAGATCATATTCTAGTAAATAAAAATTCCCTCAAGAAACACAAAAAGGAAGAAATTATAGCTTGTACCTTATCAGACCACAATGGTATAAAATTAGAACTCAAAAACAAGAATAATAAAAGCAGAAATTTTACAAATTCATGGAGAGTAAATAATACACTGCTGAGTGATTGATGAGTTATTGAAGAAATTAAAACAGAAATATAAAAATTCCTGAAATCAAATGATAATGAAAACACATCCTACCAAAACATATGGGATACAGCAAAGGCAGTTCTACTAGGGAAGTTTACAGTATTGAGTGCCTTCATCAATAAGGTAGGGAAGAGCAAACAGATGACCTACTGACACATTCAAGACACTAGAAAGTCAACGATAAGTCATTCCTAAAAGGAGCACTCAGAAAGAAATTATCAAGATCAAGGCAGAGTTATCTCAATTAGAATCTAAAAAGATAATTCAAAGAATTAATGAGACCAAGAGCTGGTTCTTTGAAAAGATTAAAAAATAGATGCTTCCCTGGCCAATCCCCCTGAAAAAGAAAAAAGAAAAAGCCAATATCATGAAAATTAGAGAATGAAAAAGCAATCATAACCCCCTACTACAATGAAATACAGAAAAATCATCAGGGAATATTTTGAGAAATTGTATTCCCCAAAAAATGAAAATACAGAAGAAGTGGATAAATTTATTAACACATATGATTTATCAAAATTAAACTCAGATGAGATAAATGACAAAAACAAACACATTACATATGCTGAAATAGTAAAGGTAATAAAAAGTCTCCCAACAAAGAAGAGCCCAGGACCTGATAGGTTCGCAGCAGATTGTACTGAATTTTCAAAGAAGAATTAATACCTGTCTTCTTCAAATTATTTCAAAAAGTAGAAAAGGAAGGAGCACCCCCAAACTCATTCTGGGAAGCTACCATCACCTTGATACCTAAACCAGGAAAAAATACATCTAAGTAGAGAATTATAGACTTATTTCCCTTAGGAACCTCAATGCAAAAATTCTTAACAAAATCCTGGCAAAGAAAATCCAGTAATATTAAAAAAATTGTTCACCATGACCAAGTGAGATTTATTCCACAGATGCAAGGCTGGTTCAACATACAAAAATCAGTTAATATAATTCAGCATATCAAGAGGCTTACAAATAAAAATCACATGATCATCACAATCAACACTGAAAAGGCCTTTGACAAAGTGCAATACCTTTTCATGGTAACAACCCTGAAGATGACAGGCATAGCAGGAAAACACTTTAACATCATAAAGGCCATCTATGACAGACCTACAGACAACATTATATTAAGTGGAGAAAAATTAAAACCATTTCCTCTAAGATCTGGAACAAGACAAGGATATCTACTCTCTCCTATTTTATTTAACCTTGCGATTGAAGTCCTTGCCAAGGCAATCAGACTAGAAAAAGAAATCAAAGGGATACAAATAGGCAAAGAAGAGGTCAAATTATCCTGATTTGTGGATGACCTGATATTTTACCTAAATGACCCCAAAATCTCCTCTAGAAAACTTTTAGACCTAATTAACTCCTTTAGCAAAGTGGCAGGATACAAAATTAACACTCAGAAATCAGTAGCCTTCATTTACACCAACTGTAAACAAGAAGAGAAGGAAATTTCACTTACAGTTCCTTTCACAATAGCCCACTAGAAAATTAAATACCTTGGAATCAATCTAACAAAAGACCCTGCAGATCTCTACAAGGAAAATTTCAAAACATTAGCAAAAGAAATCACAGATGATACTAAAAAGTGGAAGTCCCTCCCCTGCTGAAGAATTGGGAGAATCCATGTTGTAAAAATGGCTATCCTACCAAGAGCACTCTATAAATTTAACACAATCTACATTAAAAGTCCAATGACAGAGTTAAAGAAATACAAAAATGATCCAAAAATTCATATGGAAACACAAAAGACCACGTACAGCTAAATCACTCTTAAGCTGCAAAACTACTGCAGGTAGGATCACAATCCCTGACTTTAATCTATAATACAGGGCTGTAGTAGCAAAAACAGCTTGGCATTGCCACAAAAATAGACCTAAAGACCAATGGAACAGAATAGAAGATCCAGAGATACATCAACACATTTATGGCCACCTGATTTTTGATAAAGGAGTAAAGTAGGTAAATTGGAGAAAGGATAGCCTTTTCAATAAATGGTGCTGGGAAAATTGGATATCCACTTGCAGAAAAATAAAAACTGACACTCGCCTCTCAATATACATGAAAGTTAATTCGAAATGGATAAAAGACCTTAACATAAAACCAGGAACTCTAAAATTAATAGAATAAAAGATAAGCAATACACCCCAACATATAAGCATAGGAAAGCATTTCCTTAATAGGACTCCAATTGCTCAAGAAATATCAATAAGAATAGATGAATGGGATTACATGAAATTAAAATTCTTCTTTTTTTTTTCCTTTGCGGTACTGGGGGTTGGACCCCAGGGCCTCATGCTTGCATGCTCTGCAGGTGCTGGACAACTGAGCTGCACTCCAGCCCATTTTTTACTTTTTGAAGCAGGATCTCACTAAGTTACACAAACTGCCTCTGGTTTCAAACTTGTGATCCTCCTGCCTCCACCTCCCGAGCCTCTGGGATTACAGATGTGTGCCACTGCACCTGGCTCAAAATTAAAAAGGTTCTGTACAGCAAAGGAAGCAATCAACAGAGTGAAGAAAGTCTGCAGTGAATGGGAAAAAAACCTTCCCATCCTATACATTGGACAGAGGACTAATTTCCAGAATTTATAAAGAACTCAAGAAAGCAATTCCCAAGAAAACAAATAACCCAATACACAAGTGGGCAAAGGAACTGAGCAGAAAGTTTTCAAATGAAGAAGCTTGTAAACCCATGAAACACATGAAAAAATGTTCAATATCCCTAGCTACAAGGGAAATGCAAATCAAAACAACACTGAGATTCAACCTTACTCCAGTAAGAATGGCCAAGGTCTATAAAACAAATAACAACAAATACTGGAGAGGCTGTGGAGAAAAGAGAACTTTCTTAAACTGCTGACAGAGCTGTAAATTGGTTCAACCACTTTGGAAATCAATATGGAAGTACCACGGAAAACTAAAAGTAGACCTACCACATGACCCAGCTATACCACTATTGGGAACTTGCATCTCTATGTTCAATGAAGCACTTTTCACAATAGCAAGGATATGGAATCAACCAAAGTGCCTGTCTATAGAAGAATGGATAAAAAAAATTATGGTACACATACACAATAGACTACTACTTAGTAAACAAATAAAGGAAATAATGTCATTTATAGCAAGATAGTTGGAATTGTAGAAAATTATCTTAAATGAACAAACACAAGCCCCAAAAGAGAAATATCACATGTTCTCACTTATATGTGTGAGCTGAATCAAATTTAAAGGAAGGAAAAAATCCTATACATAAATTGGAACATACTAAAAATCTCATATAAATTTTGTGGAGAAGGGACAATTTAAGGAGTGGAAAGAAGGAGGGAGGGGTCTAGCAAAAGGAAGCAATGATGGGAGTAGTCAGGAGGGGGAGGAGGGCCAATGAGGAGAAAGGAATGAGAGAGAGGTTGACTTCAAAGTAAACCCCAACTTTAATCGTTTGGGAAATAATAATATTAATAATACCAATAATACCAAAGGATGGCAATAATGCAAACAGGCTAGATTACTCATGTAATACTGCTGTTGTTGTTGTTGTTGTTAGGTGCTGTCAAGTCGGTATCCAACTCATAGCGAGCCTCATAGGGTTTTCAATGGCTGAGTGCTTCGGTATTGCCTTGGGAGTGGATTGCCAGGTCCTTCTCCCATTTTTGCGGTGCTGGGAATTGAACTTGGGGCCTCAGAGACTGCAGTGCAGCACTCTACCCACTGAGCTAAATCCCAGCCCGTAATACTGCTGAGAATGTAAAAAGATAGATCAGTATAGAATAAAGTTTGGACTTAAATCAAAATCAGGATGCAAGTACATAAGTAAATATTCCCACAGAAAGACATACAAGTAGAAAGGAGACCATTCATGGGGGAGTGTGAGATGGGGGAGGAGGGGGAAGTTATGTGATCAATGTACAATGAGATCTATATATGGAAATGTCACAATTAAATACATGTCAGAATGAAACACATTAAGTTGTACATTAAAAATTTCCAATAAAAAATCTTGAAGGAAGAGAATACAAGAATAATTACAATTGACCAAATATTAATATAATTTACATAATATGTTTAAGTGAAAACTTAAAAGTATATATATATATATATATATATATATATATATATATATATATGAAGAGAAAGGGAGAGACAAAGAGAGAAATTATATGGAATTTGACTATTTGTGATAATATGTAAATATTTGCTAGAGTTCACACATATGCAAAATCTGATACCTAAAATCCAAAGTTTACTTTTAGGGAAGAAGAATGCATGAAAAAAACCACTTAATTATTTTGCTCTATAAAGATATATAGAAAGGTTTACTAGTGCCCCAAAGTATTTAAATCTATAATATGATTATCTTCCTTTATGGGAAATCTCTTTAGCAAGTTCTTACTACCACATAGCCTTAAAATATAGTAGCATACAACTTTTGGATATTTGAAAAATAGATCTTCATCCTTTCATGAATAAGGAACATGAACTCTCATTCCTTTTTGTGGGCTTCTTCCCATAAATGTTAATGCACCCCTTTAAAATGTATTTTTAGATTCCAATACTCCTCATATTATGTTATCAGTACAATGTCATCTTAGAATATCTCTAGGCAAAGATAGGAAGTTTTTATTTCCTTCCCATTATTTTTTTTTCTTTTCTTTCAGCTTAATGAACAAAACACACCTTTAAATATAACAAAAAATAAATTTCAAAAATTGTTGGCAAGTGAGAGTGATGACTTAATAGTCTTCACAGAATGTAACAGAAATTAGTTTTTCCCCAAGTACTTACAAAGCACCTACTATAGAAGAATCATGTTTTGGAATGTTCACTAAACTGCAGTGAGCAAAACAAAGACACAATCAAAAAACAAAAGACAAATAGACCTAAAAACCTATCCTCATAGCTCTTGCATTTTAATAAGAGGGCAGAGAAACACATTTAAAAAGTAAAAATATTGCTTCCCCAGACTAGAGAAAAGGGTGAAACAGAAAAAAAAAATTGTCTCAACTTTTAATAAGGCAGCCAGGGAAGGATTGAATAAAAAGAAATTCTTATTCTGTTTTGCATTGCTATAACAAAATACCCAAGTCTGTATACTTATAAAGATAAAAGGTTCGTTTTTGTTAATGGTTTTAGAGATGGGAAAGTTTCTGAGCATGGCACCAGTGTCTCCTCAGCTTCTAATGCTGCCTTGTACTGTGTCAACTGATGGCAGAGAAGTAGAAGAGTAAATATGTGCAAATAGGAGGTGTGTTTGGGAGGGAGACTGGACCAACAAGGTTGATCCACTTTATAGAAGTTAGTTCTTAATGTAACTCACCCAGTTCCCTGAACAAATCCACTCCTGGGACCAGGCGTTGGGCCTGGTGGTGCTCCCATGACCTCTCTTTCCACTAGGCTCCACCTCTTAACAATCCCTCCACCTCTCAATACCTTTACTCTAGGGATCAAGGTTCTAGCATGCAAGTCTCTTGGGGAAAAGCAGTATATAAATCAGAACAAAGGAGACCAGACAGGTTGGGGCAAAGAGAGTGAGAACAACAACAGAAGTAGAAACAACCAGAACTTGGATCCTGTCAATTGTGGTAAGCTTACATAAAAATCATGGCTCTTTTCAAGAGGGAGACAGCACTCAGAGAAATGATAAAATCTGTATTATACTATGAAAAGGTCATTTTGGTTTCTGGGTTGAGAAGAGATGGTGGGATGTAAACATAGTTAAAGGGCTATTTTCAATAAGCCAGACTGGAAATGAAAGCCAGTAGAACAGGCTAGAGGTGATGGATGTGGTGAAGAGTGATAGAAAGTGAAATGATGTAGAGGTTTAGTGTGCAGATTATAGAGATTCAAAAGGGTGAATTCCCAGGAAGGAATAAACTGCCACATTTTTAAATCAGGTGGAAACTAAGTGTATATAAAGAAAGAAAAAAAAAAAACAGGAAAATCTTGTGAGTCGCAATTCCTTTTCCATGTGGATGCCTAATGACCATGATTATATATTATGGTTATACAATATGTCAGTGGTTCTACTACAGATTGTTTGACTGAAATTAAAAGGGGAAAATGCTTATTTGGAGGAAAATGAGATATTAGAAATATAATAGATTAATAGTTTGGGAAGGGATCTCAAGTGGCTGGTGGACTTTTAATTGGAATTCTATCTTTAAGAATAAGATATGAGGTTCACAAAACCCAAAAGAGGAAAATATGCTGATAATGGCCCTGAAAAATGGGTGGTCATGAGATCAAGATTTAAACAGCCAAGACAATAATAGCAACAAAAAATGAATTATATCCAAAATCCTATTGTAAGAAGGATGCAGAAAGGAGAGAATTAATATTTACTGAATGCCCATTATGTTCTAGAAACTGTACTGTGGGTTTTTCTTACATTATTTCATGCAACCTCAAAAAACACCAGAAAATGGAGTTAAAACGAAATGAGATAATTAGTAAGTACCAAAGGTAGAACAGAAAGGAGATAAGGAAAATTAAATCATTCCATGGACCCAAGAAATTGAATGATGGGCAAGGAATGGGCAGACAGAATGCTTTTATAATGAAGTTAGTGAAGAATTTTAAGTAGTGCTGTGTAGTCGCAAGGTTCTGCAACAAATTCAAGAGCTGGACAGCCAAGAATGTTTGTGAGCTTTGGCTGAGAGCTGCTAAGGCTCTCTCCTAGCTTCCTTATATCTAAACTTTATTTTTTAGTAACAAATTACAGAACAGAAAAATATGTATGAACTTTTTTAACCTGGTCATTGTTTGTTTAATCGTTTCCTCTTAACAATCGGAGGTAAGATTAGGGCAGGGAAGATTCTCCGGACATTGCTTCTAAATCCCAAGAGATAATTGATAAGTGGCCTTCCAGGAGCCAGGATATCAGTTAGTGTTTTCAGAAACTCATTTTACTGCATGCACCAGCAAGCCTTTGTAATGTTTAACAAAGGACACAGTGAACAGGTGGGCATCTTGGCCTTTCCAGGCAGCCTTGCTTCTCCTGATGGCTTCTCTATGACTCTGCCTGTCTTAGGTTGTCTCTCTGCTTATGAGAGATAGTACCCATCATCAGCAATCAGCCCTCCTGAGGGCCAAACAGGGTGAAGGGAGATATATTCATTGGAACATATTTGGGGGTTCATCATTTAGAGGCGACATTTCCCCCTCGTTTCCGTGCTGGAGTTGATTCAGCCATAAAGGAAACACTGCTGATTGTCCCTGGCTCTGGCACCAAGTCTTAGCCACCCTTTTCCAGACTATAATTATTACAAAACATACAAGTAACAAAATCACCCATTGAGGCACAGAAAATCCTAAAAACTTAGCAATATAAGGTAAAGGATTTAAATCTTTAACATCATCAACCATATCTTGTAACATTTGCTCTCCTGACATTGTTGGCAACTGTAATTCATACAGTTCTCAAATATTATTCTGAAGTTCTTGAACTAACTTAGAAGCATTTCCTGTACCCATTATATGTTGTTTAGTCTTATCCCATCTCTGTTGACTCTGATTATAAGGCAAAGGAGTTATACAGAAACTAGAAGTATTCCAATTACATTTCAATTTAACTGTTGTTGTAACCCCAACATTTGATCTCCCAACAAGATAAAAGCTTGCTGCAAATCAGCAACCTGAGTTTGTAATGAAGTGTCTATATTTTCTTGATTAGAACACAGTTTTTCAGAATTTTCATGCCATTTTTGAATAAAGTCCTTAGTTTGAACACTGATTTAAAGCAACTCCAGCAGTGGTAGCAGCTGCAGTAACTCCAATGATACCTAAAATAGCTGCTATTAAAAGCCCAACAAATCTTCTTGTTCTTTTTAAAAGGTGTTGAAGAACTTGATATTGTATCAGGACAACTGAAGAATCTTGCCACATCCAATCTAGATGAACTGGTAGCTATATTTCTTTTCTGGTTTGAAGAATGTACAAACTTTCCCTATTACAATCAAAGCTTATAGAAGAGTTAATGCAAGTATATAATTCACAACTTTGACAAAATAAGGATCCTTCAGTTTTATTACAAGTTATTTCTCACTTTAGGAGCACATATGGGAGCTGAACACAAGCCTGTGTCCATCTTTCTCCTGTATTTGATAAAGTTAATTTTAATATGGATGAAATATTTGTAATTATTCCATCCCATCTTTTTAAAGGCCATAATGCTGTGGCTAATTTCCAAATATGACTTTGTTGTATAGATGATCCTATTAACTGAGTTGAAGGTTGAGAGATCCCTCCATCCTGCCACACAATAGCTTGTTCAGAATTAGATGAATTAATGCTTATATAAATACTAAAATCCCATTCCTAAAAAGATTATAATAGACTAAGAGAAAAGGTTAACCAGAAATATTTTTGCACGTACCTAATCTGTTTGGAGTTATCCAGATTTATGTAAATATTTACCATAATTTCCTATAGCCTCCTACTTAATTCTATTTTCTAATAATCAGGGCTTTTTTTCCTTTTACCTAAGAAATGCTTTCCTTTGTGTAATTCTTTTCTCTGTGACTTTTCCCTCTACCATTTGCCTGTGCTGATGCATACGTACTCTTCTTGCCCTCCATCTTTATCTATCTCAAAGATTAACTCTCAGTTATTTTCTTTGCTGACCTTTTGAGTTAAAAAGGTCACTGGGAAAAGCTGTTGCAAAAGACCAATTTATTTATTTATTTATAACTTGGAAAGTAGTTTATCCCTTGAAATCACTAAAAATTACTTTATCAAGTTAATTAAACAGAGTAGATTCCTCGACAAAAGTAACCCTTGTATAATTGTTTTATCATTTGTTTTTT